>ML797445.1:43545-55515 GCA_009831015.1 Picea engelmannii
GATTAGAAGCTATAAGAATGTTTCTTGCCTATGCTTGTCATAAAAGGTTTAAAGTCTATCAAATGGATGTCAAGTCAGCCTTTCTTAATGGAGATTTAAGTGAAGAAGTCTATATGGAACAACCAGAGGGTTTCAAATTGTCTAATAACCCTGACTTAGTATGCAAGTTCAAGAAAGCTTTATATGGTTTAAAACAAGTCCCTCGAGCCTGGTATCACAGACTGGATACGTATCTAAAAAACAGAGGGTTCAAGAGAGGAACAACCGACAACAATCTGTATATTAAGACAGAGGATAATGATTTGCTCATCGTACTGGTCTATGTAGATGACATCATCTTTGGATGCAATAAGGATTCACTGGTACAATGGTTTGTATTTGCCATGGAGTCTGAATTTGAAATGTCTATGATAGAAGAACTGTCATTTTTCCTTGGTCTACAAATTACTCAGAGGCCCGAAGGGATGTTCATTTCTCAAGAAAAATACCTAAGAGAAATGCTGAAAAGGTTTCAAATGGAAGATTCTAAACCTGTGGGTACACCTATGGTAGCTGGATGTAAACTAAGCAAGTATGATGATTCACCTGATGTTGATCAAAGCTCATATCGATCAATGATAGGAAACCTGTTGTACATCACAACATCTCGCCTATACATAATGCATGTTGTAGGAATGGTAGGAAGATATCAGGCTACACCTAAATAAAGTCATTTTCAAGTTGTCAAAAGGATATTCAGGTATTTGAAAGAGACAATGACTTATGGTCTATGGTATCCCAGAAATCAAAGTCTTCAGTTGACTGCTTATTCATATGCAGATTGGGCAAACTGTGTTGATGAGAGAAAAAGCACCAGTGGAGGAGCATTCTTCTTGGGTGACTCCTTAGTAGCATGGCTTAGTAAAAAGCAAGGTTCCATTTCTTTATCAACCACAGAGGTAGAGTACATTGCTACTGCTACCTGTTGCACTCAGGTATTATGGATGATTCAAACACTTGCAAACTTAGAGGTAAAATACACTGCACCGATCCCAATTCATTGTGATAATACTAGTGCCATCAGTGTGTCTAAAAATCTTGTCTTCCACTCCAAGACAAAACATATTCCCATAAAATATCATTTTTTGAGAGAGCAAGTCACCAATCAGATTGTTCAGGTCCATTACATTCCCACTACAGAATAAATTGCAGACATCTTCACTAAGCCCCTAGCCAAGACACCATTTGAATATCTCAGACAGAAGCTGGGTGTCATTTCATTTCACACCTAAAAGAGTCCATCTTGTTAGGGGGAGATTTGTATTGTTTGAATATCTAATGCCTCCTAAAATTACTGCAATAGCTCAGGGGGAGCATGCCTCTTCTTTGACATTGATGTCAAAGGGGGAGAAAAGAATTTGGGTGCCTTAGTTGCCATCAATGCCAAAGGGGGAGATTGTTGGAAAATGTTTAACAAGTAGCATATGCTTGTCATTGATGGCAAGTACAACACTGATGATGGTTTGAGTACAACAACGATGATCAACAGACAAATAGAAGATAAGTCTAGGAAGATCGAATGATCGAAGGCAACACAACATTGATAAAATGATCGAAGGCTCGAGAGGCATTTCGAGCGTTGAACAGGAGGACAGATCTCAGACTTTAGATCCAAGTGCAAGACTTGACCATCGCTGGATCAAGGAGAACCTGCACACCTTTTAAAGTATAACAAGGAGAAGTGGGTGTAATCGCGATATGCGAAATCGCGACTTAATCTGAGCTGTCAAATCGAGGTTGAATCTGGACCGTTGATCCTAGTCCATGTCGGAGTTTCGAGGATTGCGAGTTAAACATGTCAAAGATTATTAACATTAGGAATCCCGAAATCGCAATATGCGATATTATGATTTAATCGTAGTCATCAGATCAAGATAATATTTGGACCGTCGATCCGACTCACGTCAGCAAACCACGTCAGCTAGGAACATGTGGCACAACCAGGTAATGACAAGTGTCAGACTGATTCAACAGTTCAAGCACATGTAAGTCACGAATCAGGGTGACACGTGGCAGGTGTTCGACACGTGTGATGTCAGCAGGTTTACACCCTTTCGGAGTTTCAAGGATTGGGAGTTGGAAGCATCAAAAACATTCACCACAGGAATGTCGAAATCGCGATATGCGAATTCACGAAAAGATCTTGATCGTCAGATCACCAAGGAATGTGGACATTTGATCAAGCATGAAGAAGGCCTATGAAGTGTCAAAATCATGAGGAGATCTGAACCATTGGGTCCATAGGACACGTGGAGAAAGATCGTCATGTCACTGACTGGAAATTCAAAGGAACGGGGTTTGATCTTAGCCATCAGATTGAGGTTTGATCTTAGCCGTCAAATCAAGGTTTGATCTTGACCGTTGATCTGAATCCATATCGGAGTCTCAGCTATCGTGACTTGGAGTGACGGGAATCTCCATCTTAGGAACAACGAAATGAAAAATCGCGAAAGCGCCTTATGCATAAGGTTGTGGCCACAACCCTTGGTCACAAGAAGGGAAGGAGTCAGTCCAGATAAGCTCCATTTTGGGATTTTGGAGATCGCGACTTGGAGAGTCGAGATGCCTCATCTCCAGATTCACGAAACACGAATTCACGAAAATCACTTTAAGCATAAGCGCTTGGTTATGACCATAGCCATATAAGGGAATGAGACTTGGCACACGGTCAGGTGGAGAACAGACGACAGGTGGGGAGGAGAACGATACAGAAGGTGACACGATAGGAATGGGGCCCTTCCTCGATACCCCACCATTCCGGACCCCCCCCCTTTAATTAAAGGCAGAATGGCAAAGGGCGTCTAGAATCGCTTGAGCGTCGTTGATCTGGGTGCTTTAATCCTAGCCGCTCGAGAGATGCACGCCCAATTCTGGACNTGGCAGGGGGACTCTGGAATCCAATCCCGACTGTAGATATGAGAGCACAGATTCTGACCGTCCAGATTTTCTCGCTGCATATCCAACGGTGCAGATAAATTTGAACAAGATCGGAGGGAAACTGTAGCACGACATAGTATAACTGCCAGAAACCACTGATGGTTTCAGCCAAAGGACTTGAAGACACTTGGGGATGATTGACAGAGAAGGTGAAGAGCCTCTGAGAATCTTCAAGAGGGATGAAGATGTTCGTGGAGGTGATTGATAGCTGGATGGGCATTGAGGTCTGTAACTGAAACAGAGAAGGTGAGCTCGACTTTCACAGAGAAGACGAAGAGTCTCAACTGCCAGAGAGGTTGAGAAATCTCAACAGAACACCCAGTGATGCTGGACGCATGGTGGAAAATAACCAGAGAAGTTGAAGAGTCATGATGATGATCAGACAGAGCACTCAAGTTGCGAAGGAATTTGGCGCGGAGTGTGCATGCAGAGGCATTGTGAATATTGCATGCACAAGATGCACGTAAGCTATATATACACGATACAGAGAAGAGAAGTGCGGTTGTTGCTATTGGAGTTGTTGTGGTTGTTGTTGTCCTGGGGAAAATTCAAGTGTGAGAAAGGAGGCAGAGCGCAGGAGCAGAGATGCACGCTAGAGGAAGGTTGCATCAAAAGGACATGGTGCAGAGAGTATAAAAGGTAGAAGAATAGAAAGTGCAAAGGGCGTGCAGAAGGCACTGATGCAGACAGGACAGAGCAACGTAACAGAACAACAATAGGGCTAGTAAGCCATTGAATAATGTTATATTGCTGTAGTAAGTTTCAGTAACAAAGAGTTTATTATTCAGGGTGGTTGGGAGGTGCTAGGGAGGACTGGTGTCCTCAAAGGTTCAAGTGGGTGCTTGAACACAGGGAGTTGGTGCTTCCTTCTAGTTGGTGCTAGAGAAACCAGGGAGTTGGTGCTTCCTTCTAGTTGGTGCTAGAGAAACCAGGGAGTTGGTGCTTCCTTCTAGTGGGTGCTAGAGAAAACAAAGGTGCTCTCAGCAAGTTGCAGCTTGCAAAACTGAGGTTGTAGCCTCATTATGAGTTGGTGCTCATATGTATGATAATGTAAAGAATGTAACTATTACTTATCATATAAAGAAAAAGAGGTTTTTACCTTGCATGGGTTTCCTCGGGAAATATCTGTCTCTGTGTTTCTCATATATGTGAATGATGCTCACAGTGCCATTGTTTATTTCCCTGCATTATTGTGATCATCATTCAGTGTTTCTACAAAGAGTTTAAAAGAAGCATAATTGTTTAAGCACGATAACAAATGATTCACCCCCCCTCTCAGTTGTCCAAAACATGGTTCACCGTAGTGTGGGGCTACGTCCACCAATCTTCTTCTCTTATTATTAGTCTTCGGGCTTCTTCCATTCTTCTTCTCCTATGCACAAAGCCACATATCTCACTCCACAAAGGATGGGTGATCTACGTGCACCTCGCCAAATCCTCCTTCCCTAAGTTAGGTCAAGGCACAAAGACAACTCCTATCAAGCACAAATCCTTCTTACAATCACTTGCACTCATCTCTGCGAGTCTCAACATACAGTATGCATAAAGCATTCACAATTGTTCGCACTTAGAAACCTTCACAGGTTTTTGCACAAAGCCGATCAAAAATTCACCTCTTCTTACATCGCTGAGCTATCTATTTATACATTACAAAAGAGGCATAAACATGGATAAAACCCATGGGCCGACATCCCATACCCGTTACATAAACCCTAAAACCCAAAAAGCCCGCAAAATGAGCGAGATCCCGCGATCTCTGCTTCGCCTGGGCACTCCGTCTTCGACCAGCCTGTCGAAGTCCCAAAAATGGTCAAACACGACCAACGTTTCCTCAAAACTTGGTCGAGGGCCAACATTACCATACCTCTGGAAATCCAAATCTCCTACCACATGTCCACTCTTGATCGATGGTGAGGATCTACTTCAGATCTCCAGGACTCTGGGAATCTTACACCCCTTTGAAATTTTTCTCCACTTCCTCCAGAGTCTCAGATTTGCTGACACATGTCCCCCTCAAATGGATGGCTGAGATGGAATCTATCTCTTCGGAGGTTCAGGAGCCCCCTCAACACTGCACTTTTATTTCTCTGAATTACTAAGGCTCTGAACCACGTGATGTTCTATCACGTGTCCTCCTCCAATCGATAGTTGAGAGTGACTTCGGACTTCGAGCCTTCGAGATTCCTCAACCCCAAACCACTTCCCTCTCTGATTTTCCAGAGTTCTGAACTTTTGGATTGGTTGAAACTTGTCCATTGAGATTAGCAGTGGAGATTTACTCCGCTACTCATGGCTTCGAGGATTTTCAAAGCATGACACTTCCAATCCTCTAGAGTACTCAGTCTTCGGATTTCTAGATCTCGTGCCATGTGTCCACTGTGATGGATGACTTAGATGAACTTTGGCCTCTGGGCATTCTCGACCCCAATTGCTTCTGCCAAATTTCATCTGGAGTGCCTCCCCTCTAGAGTGTTGGATCCGGTGACACTTGTCCATTGAGATCAACGGTGGAGATGACATACGTTTTTTGGAGCTTCGGGAGCCTTAAGAACTCTTGCCACAATAGTTCCTTCCTCCTGGAGTGTAGACCTTCCGGACTCCAAGATCTGATGGCACATGTACTCCTGCTTCAATGGCTGGGATGCGCTCTAGGACTTTGAAGCTTCGAGTCTTCTAGACTCTGCGCGCCCTGTGTACTTGTTCTCCGAGAGCACTGAAGCTCTAGACCTTCTTCGATCTATGGATGTGTGTCCTTATTGATGGATGTTCCAGATCTACTTCGAATCCCCAAGAATTTAGGAGCCTTGTCTCTTTTGTGCCTAAGTATAGAAAACCTCTAGACATCTAGACTTTCGGAGCCCGATGGATGCTAAGGGTTAAAGCCTATGCTACTTACCTGGATCCAATGACTCGCGATCCAAATGCCCAGATCTAACGGATGAGATTTATCCTTCCTCCTGTGCGCTCCTCCTCCCATCCAGACTTCGATCCAATGGTTTATATCTGCTCGGACAACTGATCTGACGACAGTCATAGCTCCTCCTTCGCTGTTGTCTACGCTTTGACCTTCAAGGCTCAACCTTTGACCTTCTCTTGCAAGGATGTTTGCTCGGCCTCTACCTACTATACCTCTTGAGATTTCGAACTCCTTCGAGGTTTTCAAGGGGACTTGGCCCTTTTCTCCTTCAATGAATCCTTTTTCCCTCCTGGCAGCAAAGACGCTCTTTCTCCTGAGCTCAGACTTAAAGATGTTTAGAAAATATTTTTGTGTGCTCCTTGCACTCGTCTTCCTTGAGAAATTTTCAACAATTTTCTAAGTGTTGGCCCTATACACATCTTGCACAGGTCTTCCTCGAGCTTTTATACTCCATGGAGTATCTGTGCACTCCTTGCACTTACTCGACGAGACTTCACACTATCTCTTTTGAAAAAATGAGTCTAAAAGGACTCTACCCTCGCACTCCTTGCATGGCTTTTTTCACTCCTTGCAGTTACCTTCTGGTTTGCCCACTTGGAATCCTCCTCTCAGAACTTGAAACATAGTTCTCGTGCACTCCTTGTGTCTGGTTAATGCACTCCTTATAGAGCCTTCTCCTCAGAGTGTTCAATAACTTTGGTGTGCTTTCATTGGCACTTTTCCTTCTACGCTTTAGGCTTGTTCTAGTGTTCCCACTTGGCATGCTCTTCTCTCGAACTCACGAAATATTTCAAAACGCACTCCTTTCATTTGCTTCACGGAAACTTTCAACTACTCTGGTGTGCACTCCTTGCACAAGCCTAAAGATCCCATAACTACTCAGAAAACTACAGATAGGGAAATCTATCTAAACAGAAAGAAGGATGAGTGGATCAGTGAGACTTTTTAATTAAAAAGTGAGAATGGACTAGGTACATCAAATCCGGGTGTAGATTCTATGTGCAACCAAATCCCAAACAAGTTTCCACAAACTTTATTCACCTTTTTTCCTTGGGATCCCACCACCAATGAAATCTAAACACAACTACTTGATGTCCCGCTCATCCAGTCTCTTACTGAAAAGTCTCTGCGCTCCACTCATCATTCTTTCAGTCACAGGGGCACGCCATTCCAGTCAATGAAAATTTTCCACAAACTTTTTGGATCGTCATGTACGAAGGATCCCAACACATGTTTGACCACTGCTAATGAATTCCACTTTATGTCCCACTGCTAATTGATGGTATGACTAACCTACTCCCATAAAGGCAACCTTAAATAAAACAACACTATGCAAAAGAAAACATCATGGCTTCCCCTGATCATCTTGGCCTTGATAATTAGTGCAAACTCATAGTAGAGAGAGTCAAAGGCAACTTCGAGTGTATCGATATTCTTGTGAATAATGCAGCAGGGCAGTTCTACAAGGAGAACATAGAAGAAATAAAGCCAGATAAGTTGGAAAGAATTTTGAAAAGAATTTTATTTTTTTTGCAGTTCTTCCTCACTCATCATTCCTTGAGGCACAAGGGTGTAAGCAACTACTATTAAATTTGTTCTCTTCTGTTACTATCCAACGTCTTAAAAATGACAAATTTTCAATGAATACAGTCCACTTCAAGGGGGAAACCTCATTTTACAATATATCTAATTTAGAATACAATATGAGATGAGATAAGATGATCCTAATACTAGGTCTCATTGATATATATTTAGGAGACAAAGGGTGAAATTATAATGAAAGGGTGTAAGAAAGGGTTCTAGCAAAGGGTGTCCACTCAATGAACTTGTGTCATAGTGCATTCATTTGTGGGATATTAAATAATACCCCTAATTTCACAAGATATTGATAAATACCTTCCCAAATCCTTTTGTTTAACTCCCCTCCCAATACATTTTCCAATAATAATAAAAAAACTCACTTTTACTAGATATCCCTTATTTTTACCAAATACCCATTTTTATACCCCCCAATACCTATAAACCCCCGTACCCTACATCCCCCCAAAACCTACAATATATTGACTCTATTTTTCATAATTTAAAAACCCTCTTTATGAATGAACGTGATAAAATATTGGACAATAAGGAGAATCTCTCATGGGTTCTAGCCTACATACAAATATAACACTAGAAATGTAATAATTCAATATCTAGGGCTTAATAAGGGGTTTTATGCATAGTATGGTTCTTTGAATAGGGTTTAACATGACCCTACCCTTCAAACAAGTGTTGTCCTCAACAATTGACTAACCACGAGTGTTTCTACAAGAAGAAATAATCTTCTCATGTTGCCTCTTCCATTGGTACGTTCTTCCATTTGACTAGGTACTCTGTAATTGCTCGATTTCTTAGCTTCTTAATCCTTGTTTCAAGGATTGTTTCTAGTTCTAGTATGATTTTCCCTTCTTCATTAATATCTGGTAAAATAGTTTGGATTGTGATATGAAAATAGGGGGCTGACTTTTTATGCTATGCAAGTACCCTCTACTTCATTAAAATAAACTTTTCAGGACCTTGCTCTATGTCTTAGTTATGCAAGAAGTTTTATGTGTCAATTTCATGATTCTTTTAAATGTTTATGTGTGAGGTCTTTAAAAAGTTAAATATGTGTTTTAAAAAAATACACCATAAACATAACTTGCAACAAATAAACCATCAAACTCACAACAATAACAAGATGATAAAGGAGTTCACCCCCAATTGGGCTACATCTCTTTGAGCCTCCTTCAATGGACTTGGCTCTCTGGGATTAGTTTGTCAAAGATTCTTTTACAAGATGCTGCTCAACTCCAATGGATTAACTGATTGTACCATTGGGTTCAAAATACATAAAAACCCCAAAAATGACTAATAGAACTCTGAAAACGGATCGTGGCTCATCCGGGCATGACCTCTTCTACATGTGGCCTTGAGCTTCCCTGAACTTTCTTGTGGAAAAAAAACATTTTAAAGTCCTCAAATGCCTCTGAAACCTATCCCAACGTGTTCAGAGCATAACAATTAGCCAAAAATGACTATTCAGTCACAAAAAACAGACTTGGGCTCATCTGAGCATGACCTCAATCAACGAGGGCTTCAAGCTCCCTAGAGCTCTCTGAAACTTCAATGGTGAAAAACCTACAAAAAAAGTCTTCAAATGCCTTTGAAAACAATGCCCATGGATTCAGAACGTCCAAAAACCCCTAGCTGGGCTTTTTCGGCACCTCATTTGGCCAAAAAATGAAGAAGATAGGCCTCCTTCCATTTTCCTCCTTCAAGCTTGCTGTCTTTGGTTCACCAAAATGCACCTCTGTACGTCCAACCTAGCTCATGCACTCAATCTCGTGCTAAAACCTAGCATTGGCACATAACCTAAAAATAGTGCAAACTGTAGGACGGTTAGGGCGCGCCTAGCCCCTAACCACCAAGACCGTGGACATAAGGGTCACCATGTGACCGTGCGCATATACAAAAAGGGTCAAAATTTTAAAACATATGGTAACGGGTCGAAAGGTGTGCGTCGAAGGTTACATGGCATATATATATATATATATATATATATATGACCGGGGTCCGGGGCCGGACCACGCCCCAACTTACAACATAAATCAATTTAAATAAAATTTAAATCATTTATATAATAAGAATGAACTGTGGGCACACCGGTTGGGTGGCCCTTCCCAAGGATCTTCCCCTACCTGGAGGTTGTGGGGTCGAGTCCTACCGACTACATAAGTTTTATACCATAGCCAAGGTGACACGTGGCAGCCCTTGGTTGGGCCACGTGTCACTGATCCATTTGCCACCAATGCCATGTGTCAAGAAATGATTCGTCGTCCAACTACCAACCAATACCTGCCATGTGTTGCACGGCCCTACCACGTGTCGTACGACCCTGCCACGTGATGTATGACCCTCCCACGTCAGCATCCATACAGACTGTACAATCAACACATTTTTTTGCCTGTTTGACGATTTGAACAGAACGCGATATCTCTCTCATCCGATGTCCGTGTGAACCCAAACAAGTTGCGTTGGGTTTGTGACGACGAGGGATACACACTCGTTCATTTTGAGGCAATTATGAGAACTTTTATTTTTGAGCAAAATTTTGACCCCTGGTCCAGATTCTGATCACACCTTCCCACTGAAAGGATATTGGACCCACAAAAGCTTATGATTATCTTCCTGAACTTCAATTCTCTTATGCTTCCAAGTTCTATCAACTGATTCTACTTGAAAAGTCTTTTTGACAATCACCTGGATACCTTGACATGCCTTGCACTGCAACTGGCTATGCCTCTCAACCACTGTTCTCTGGCTGTTGCTGACCCACTGTTCTCTTAGTGCTTGGAAGACTAACAACCTTCCCACTGAGAATCAAGTCCCTCTTGTGAACTCTTTGGCGTCAAAACAATCCGCTCTACAATGGCTACAAAAACTTTCCTGCGGCATCCTGTCACAAACCAAGAAAACCATCAATCTTGAAAACAAATTTATACAAGACTGAAAATGATGCCAACAAAGTCTTTTTTCTCTTCAAGCAAACGGTCGCATCTTGTACTTCATCAAAGAACATGGTGTTTTCCTGCATCTTGGTGTACTCAAAATCAACTTACAAGCCAACAAACACCTTCAACTAAACATAAGTCGAAAAACATGATCGACACAACATAGTTGTCAAGACAACATCGACACCAATTGAGACTCATTTGAAACATATCAACCTTCCCAATGACAAGTCAACATTCATGATACACAACCATGTTACAATCATGAGTCATTCATGATGAACTATTACCAGGTTCACTGCTTACACATACACAAAAACACATGCATGTGCATGACTCTTCAACTCTCCTTCAGGTACAAACATAGTACATGAACCCAAAACATGTGGGTACATAAGAGCTGAATATGAAAAAGATATATGGCTGTAACAAGTGAACATACCCCTCTTTTACATCCTCCTGGTGAAGTTGTGCAACAAACAAGAATGCCTTCAAACGAATTGCATTCACATGCAACTTGCATCATACAAGTTGTACTTGTCATACTCTCAACATAAATGCATACATAAGGCTGAAATGTGCATCTATAACAGAAAAATGCAAGCCTTACTTGCTCAAGAAATCTAACCATTTCTTACCAAGCCAACTCAATGGTGACTTTTTTTGCTGGAAATCATCTTCTTGTGAATCATCTTGACTAACATCGATGATGGAATCTCCTCTTCCATTCTTGCTAATCTCTTTATCCATCTGCTTCTTGTGCTGTGGATGAGTGGTTGGATGCAATGTCCAACATTGGTCAATGAGATGACCCTTCTTTTGGTAATGAGTGCAAATCTTTTGCATCCTCTTTTCAAGTTGTCTTTGCTTGTAAAGTTTCCTGAAAGTGGTCAATCTTTTCCAACATTTTGAAATATGATGGTTATATAAACCACAATATGTACATGGACTTTTTCTTCCATTTTTACATGCAAATTTATCATGCTTAACATAATCAAAAGCAACTGAATGATAGGCAGAATTATACCTTGAACATTCACCTTTATCGCCTCTTTGAGGAGGTGAATTTCAAGAGTTACAAGCTCTCATTTGAAGACCAACAACAATATTCTTGTCCACATGGCTGTCACAACTCTTTCATTTCACACATTTGCATTCATCTTGAACACATACTTTGCATGCTTGAGGGATTGAACTTGCAACAAAAGTTATTCTTGGAACTTTTTCCCTTGTCTTCTCAACTTTGGAATTTTCTCCATCTTTCTGTTCATATCCAAGACCACAATATTTGGGACTCTCCTCAACAACAATAGGCTCAACAATTCCTTGTGCATGCTTGCCTAAACCTCTACCTTCATAGCCCATTTTTAACAATAACTTGGACCCTATTCCTCTTGTGTGATTTCAAAAACACCAAAGCATTCATCTTGAGAGGAATTTGAAGATAAACTAACATTACATACCTCATGTTCATGCATGTACTTGGTAAGGGTTTCCTTTGCCTCATGGAGTTGAGTCTCCATCTCATGCAACTTTTCAAGAAGT
>ML797445.1:61206-79090 GCA_009831015.1 Picea engelmannii
GAGATACATAAAAATTCCAACCAATTTTCTGAATATGGTTGAATCAAAATCCATCTCATTATGTTCTCTACTTAGTTTTGTGCCAATTTCCATAGGTGTAGAAACTAGACTTCAATTTATCATTATAAACCTCTTTAAAACATCTTTTGCATATTTACTTTGTGTTATAACCCTAATTTGCACCAGACATGCTTACCTGGCATCAGGCCATCTCAGATTCCTTCTTTGCCAAAGCACTGCTGAACAACTCTTCTTAAAAACACTTTTTATAAAGGCCCACACGCCTTGCTCTATTACTGCACGCGTGTACACGCTAGTTGACCCAAAACAACCCGCGTGTACCTACAAAAGCATGAAAAAAGGAAAGTTGTTGACGAAACACACAGCTTTGGGTGAGTTAAGTAAACCTTCCAGCCATGCATGGCCGAGGGTTCATCCAAATACTTAGCTTCTTCTAGCCTATAAAAGAAGGGTTAGGGGTCCCATTTGGAGGAGGAGAATCATAGTAAAGAAACTATACCTAATTGTGTATTCCCTTTGTCCCAACCCTTTAGCCATCCTTGTGCAAAGAGAAAGATAGAGCAAATAAGTTGGAGGACAATTGAAGAGGAGCCCAGGACCAGGTTCGTGGAGCAGCAACCGACTTCATCATTGTAAGTTGATTTGTTGAAGTTAATAATAAAAAATAATTTTCCCATCCCACCATATGAGGTTTTCATGGTTTATTGCATACTTGTTTATTGAATCTCTAACCCATTAATCTATATATCAAATGCATGTGGAGTTTGTTGTTTGTTTTGTGTGAATGTAGGTCAGCCTTGGGAGGAGAGCTGCAATCAAAAAGAGATCGAGCGTGAGGAGGGATCTACATCAAACTCTCGAAATAAGGTATGCTCACTTGATCTTCCTAACTAAGTATTTTCTTAAGAATAATGGGGATTAGGTCTGGGACGACGGTAGAAAGTAGAAATCTTTAGGTATTTTTTGCATGCATAATTAAACCCTAAGTGCTAGTCTGTAGAGGGATTTCCCACTCACAACATAATTGGCGACCATATTGAGGAGATCTTTAGGGTTCCTGGGAATATGTTTTGGGTATTTTTAAGAACTGGTTTCATTTCTTGTTTTTAAAGTTTCTGCAAAAGTCTGAGCTAACAGAGATTCTGGTCTTCCATACCAGTTATCTCCGTTTTCTTTGCTTGACTGTAATTTTTTTTTCCAAGACCCACAGAGGTACACGTGGCCTGTATAAGGTCTTCACGTGTGTACCTGCGCCCTACATTCTCACAACTAGCATGTACACGCTAGCTGAGGAAGTGTTAGTCGCATGTAAGATTTCATAAAATTTTCTTTAAAGAGGCAACCATCCTCTTCCCTGTCAAAATTAGTCCTTCTCAGGGGTTTTCTTGAACTCTTTCTAGTCGTTGTTGTTTGCAGTCTATAGCTTAGGGTTCACCTCGGATTGGTTTGTTCTATGAAGTTTTCCTTGAATTGTTTTCTTTTTCTTTTTGTTAAAGTAAGTGTCTGAGTCTTTAAGAGATTCCGATTCTCAGTACCATGGTCTCTGTCTTGGCTGGCTTGCTTAGATTTTCATTTGTCTTAGAGTTTCATATATACATGTGGCCTGTATAAGGCCATCACGTGTGTACACGTGCTCTAACTTTACACAGCTCGCGTGCATATGCTTGCTATGGAACTGCCAGCCAATGTGCTTGTGGAGAGAATTTTTGTTAAAGGTGAGGCTGTCATCCTTTATTTTGACAAGAGTTATACCTCTCAGGTTTGGGTCTTTGTCATAGTGGTCAGTAACTTAGGTTTGATCACAACAATAGCCTGCTTTTTCATTTAGAAGTTTTAATCACAATTTTTCTTTTATAGGGTTTTTAGACAAGTGTGAGAGTCCAATTTTAATTTGCTAGTGTGTTATTTTTGAAGTGACTCTTTGCAATCTGCGCTTAGGCTAGAAATTTTTCTTGGTTTTGACTTGTTGATATTTTTCCTTTTTGCTTTGTGAGAATTCAAAAAAAAAAAAAAGGTCTTTTATTTCTTTGTTGGTTAAAAAGTGTTGTTTTGCATTAGTAACCAAGGAAAAGTCTTTGCTTTCATAAGTTCTTGAAGGTTTACTTAGATCATAAGTAGCTCGTAGTCGAGTGAAATTCTTCTTTGAGTTTGTTGTTCAAAGATATTAGAAAAAATTTTAAGTTTGAAAAGTTGTTTAAGAGTTGAGTGAAGTAAAGGTTTTTGTTTCCAACTTTTTGTTTATTTTTCTTTCGTCTTTCAAACATCACTAGTTTCACTTTCATAACCTTTGACTTAAGACAATCCATAAAAATTAACGCTAAATCTAAAATTCATTAGACTTTTCATGTTTGTAGGGTCAACCAACTAGTTTAGGGTTAGGGCCTTGAATTAGATTGGAAAGGAAACTCTTTAAGGCCATTAAAATCAAACATTGGAGTCTGAGTTAGGGAGTGTCAAAGTCCAGTACCATGAAAGTTACCTGGGACCCCCCTCTAACACAGGGGATAAACACGAGGTCACGTGCGGAAAGGTAGCAGAGATAACCCCTCCAAAGCTAGACTAATCATAGTCGAGAACACATATAGAGGGCTTGTCTTGGGATTTCATTGATTGTATTTTCCACAGAGCTTCATGGGTCTCAAATCCGTTCAAGGTCCTCAATTGTCTTCCAGACCACTTGATTTCAATACCCTTGATAGGTTTCAGGCTCGATACCCTGCTCATTGTGGTCTACTCGACTTTCAACTGTACCCGCCTGGTGACTATTCGCGCGCTGGAAACCTAGTTGCCTATCTTTTTAGGGACATACACAGGTGACTGTGGGGGTATACCACGGTACCTAGGACAGACATCAGGCCATGCTTTGTAGATTATACCTGGAGGGTGATTCCATGTTTGAATTTCACTTGCACCGGTAAGTTTCTCTAGTGTTGGTTGCTGTAATTGTTCTTCCAATTAGTTTAGTGTTTGTTTGTTTTATCTTGTAGGGACTTTTTTAGTGTGTGTTGTTTTTTGAACGAATAGACAACCCTAGAGTGTCTTTGATCTTCTCACATAGTGGAGGATCATGATCTCCGCCGGTCATGAAGTCTTCTGGTCCAATCACCGGTTACACTGGAGCCACGCCCGCCACCACTAAGGCAAAAGCTAGACCATCAAGGATATTTTGAAGCGACTGGGTCACAAGAAATTGTGCCCGACCAACATCTGGAGGAAAGGACCGTGTTAGACCTTGGAGCGAAAGCTATTGGTCCACTTGAAACTCCAACCACTGATATTTCGGCACCCATCATCGTACCGATTCACCCTTACGAGTGCTAGACAGTGTCACACATAGCAATGGAAACAAATGTTGTCACTCCCTCTGGGAATTCTTCAATTCCCACTACGGTTGTCACCATAGGAGAGTTTCCACCTCCTAACCCACCATCACCGGTCTGAGCCACCATGGTATCGACCGCCTCTACCTCGCACAGTGGTTCGATCCCTTCTATGGCGGTGGCCACAACCCTTTTCCCACCAAGTGCGACAGGCCCTCCGTTCTCATACGGGATGCCTAGCTCAGGTACAAGTCCTGTACTTTCCTACTCCACTTCACAGACTTTAGGTCTGGGGGCAGGGAGCTCTAACACTCCTCTGCAAGGCCACATGGGGGGCACTTCATCTCCTTTTAATGCTTTCCCTTATAGTGGAGGTCATATACCTCCTTCATCCCCTTCGCTTGGTGGCATGCATAAGCAATCCACCGGGCCACCTGCACACCATAGTTTATTTGGAGCAGGGAGTCAAGGACCGCCTTCGCATAATATGTCAGTAGATTCGACATCGTTTTCTTTGTTCAGTGCATTTGGTAACAACACCTTCTCATCAGCTCCTTACCCAACTGGGGGCAACCCCGGTTTCAGACAACCTATTCCTATGTAGGGTACTATTCCTACACAGGGGGAAAACCCAGGAACTTCTTCCGCATCAGGGCCTTGGAATTCTTGGCAGGGATCCATTCCCTCATAAGGAATGTTGATTTGGGGAAATTATTTCCACAATCAATGGAACCCCAGACAAGGTACTATGCCTATCCCTACAGGATTGGCATGGGGAAACCCTTCCCAAAGTCCTTTGAATGTAATGCATGTCCATCCATCTACTTCCTATTTTGGGAATCAGTCGATGATGTTTCCTCACACACAAAATCTGTACATTGGTCATGGCCATGGTTTTTACCAGAACCCAAGACAGAAGCTGAAATTTTCCTGGCAACCTATTGCCAGTCAAACTCCAGGTCCCTTTTCCCCAGGTTATCACCAACAACCCAAACTACCTTTCCTGGCAACCTTGCATTTTCCAGACTTGACAAGGTTGTTGAATGAACCTATCTATCATGATCCGCGTTGGCCCCCTATGCCGATGAAGTTTCCTTCGGACGTACCAAAGTTTGAAGCCAAGCCAAACAAATATCCAGGCAATCATGTGACTACCTTACACCTTTGGTGCTCATCTAACTCATTGAAAGATGACTCTGTGCAGTTGTGATTGTTTCAATGTACTCTCATTGGGAGTGTCGTGAAATGGTACATTGAGCTCGACTGCTCAAGATACTCTTCCTTTGGCGAATTGGCAATGGCCTTCCTAAACCATTTCCAATTACCTGTCAGATACGACACTGGCACATAATTGCTGGCCAATTTTGCACAGACAAAAGCAGACCATATCTCTGATCACATCCGAGAATGGAGACATCGGAAGAGTTTAATTAAGGTGCCAGTCCCACCAACATTCCTGCTCGAGTGGTTCCTTAAGTCTTTCGTCCCATAGTTATCCAAAGACATCGTGACATCAAGAGTGTTTTCCGAAGAAGACGCCATCATGAGAGCTCAATAGCTTGAGCTCATCTATTCTCAGTCTGGTTTATTATACGAGATCTTGCCAGATGTGCCACATTCAATACTTGATAAAACCAGATAGAGAGTTGGACCACATGCCGATGGTATTGTTGGTTCAACACAAACAAAGCCCGCTGAGCATTTGATGAAGCAGTTGCAACAATTGTCTATACAACACACAGTGGCCAACCAAACTACTATTTTGGTTTCTCCCCCTACTAAAACGTCGGATGTACACACAGTGCAATCGAAAAATCCAAAGGCCACCCAATAGCCTAAAGGAAGGAAAAAACAACGAAAGAAGGGTAAGGCGGATAAGAAACCCATTGATAATGCTGGCGGGCGCAACACTGAGAAACAGAAGGTGAGGTATCCGTGATACTTGTGCGCGGAAGACCACCTGACCCACCAATGTCCTCGGCTTGTAGAGGCCCAAAAGTTTGTGACACAGAAACAACCTGTTGTGTTAACCAATCCATTTCAGCATGGGAAAAACCTAACCCAAGCCTCTACAAGCACAGAAGGGGGCAGTCAAGGACCCTCTCCATCTTCGAACAATCCCACATCCGCGAATGTATATATGATGAAGGGTGATGCTTTTATATCAACTAGAGAGCATGATTACAGTAAACCAAGCACTTTTGAGAAGGGAAAATAAGCCGAACTCCCATCTCTTCCTCTATAGATTGAGAATACTTTGGGAAAAACAATGACACGCATCCCAAAAGGCGTGTTCAAAAAATCTTCTCACAACCCAAACGCAAGGGCTTCCCAGAACTATTTTGTGGTGCAGGATTTGTCTCAAACCCCTTGTGCGATGTCTACTTTGGAGGTCCTCCAAAGCTTCCCATCCCAGAGGAAAGCTTTGTTAACTACTTTGGGATCTACTAAGACTTGTAATATATGTACCATCATGCTAGATACAACCGACTTAAAACCTCGTCTGCCTTACCACGTAGCGTTTCAGATAGTAGTGGCTCACCCCACGAAAACTTTTACTCGAAATATTTTCCACACAGTGGTTGATGAGGGTGCCTCGAAATGCGTTATGTCGTTGGCATGTTGGAAGGCCAATGGCCAGCCTGTTTTGTCTCCGTCACCTACTCTTCTCACTGCTTTCGACGGTCGTTCGTTCCGACCACATGGTATCATTCCCTCTTTTCCCGTGCAATTGGGAGGGAAGACCATGTGCGTTGAGGTAGAAGTAGTCAACGTATCCCTCGACTGCAATCTCTTGTTAGGAAGGAGTTGGACTGATGCCATGCAAGCAGTGGTTGCTACAGTTTTTTGGGTCTTGTCATTTCCACACGAGGACTGGATTGTGACCATTGATCAATTGTCTTTCTCCAGACTTGACCCTTCATTGGGGGTGTCCGCAGTCCCAATGATTGATAATACTCAACCATGCATAGTCAATGTAGGGGTTGGTTTGTGCCCATCTTTGATGGGTACCTTCGATTACCCGCCCCCTCAAGGCAATGTCAAGTTCATATCCGACCACCATAAGGTTGATATTTTCCAAGTTTCGTCATTTTGCATGACTTACTTCAATGATCCGTGGATACTTCCTTCCCCATAAGCCGCGATGGAGGGGACAAGGCACCCGGGCATGTCCATGCCCTTATCCACAGCTGAAGTAGCGTACTCTTTAGTCCATCAAGATTCAACCAACCCAGATCCAACTCCTGCACAAGAGTTAGATCCGCTTCTAAAGCCTATTTGGGCTCAAGGTTCTCTCACTGACACTGATTCGTTAGAATTAGTCTTGCCCTCTGATGAAGTAGTAATTGAAGCAATGACTAGTCAGGAAAAACCCTGGGATGATCTTCATCATAGATCATACTTCCTCCCAGAGTTAAGCAGAATCGAAGCCGAAGAATTCACCTTGACTATGACTAGAGATAGGTCTTGTCCTATTAATCCCTTAGCTACACATGAGGTATATGTTGAGGGTAATATGGAAACCATCGCTAAAACCATACCGATCGATATCTCTATAACCCCTGGTGTTGTGGAGAATGTTTTTGTCGGAGTTGACTGCTCCCCCAGAGAGATTCAAATCTACACATATCTTTTTAAAGAATTCTGCAACGTTTTTGCCTGGTCTTACGAGGAAATGCCAGGCATTGATCCAAAAATAGTCGAACATGAAATCACAACTTATCTAGATGCCAAGCCTGTTTGGCAAAAGCTTCGTCCATTTAACCCCAGGAAAGAAGTAGCCATTAAGGTTGAAGTTGAGAAACTACTAAAAGTCGGTTTTATCTATCCTATCCATTTGACCCAATGGGTATCAAACCCCGTACCGGTCAATAAAAAACAAGGCACGATTCGTGTATGTACATACTTCTATGATTTGAAAAAGGCCTATCCCAAAGATAATTTTCCCACACCATTCATCAACTAGATAATTGATGAATGTGCGGGTTGTGAGGCCTTATCTTTCATGGACAGTTTTTGTAATATACTAGATATAAAAAGTATGCAGAACAAAAATAGAATGCTAGAAAGGGTAGAATAACAGTAATGTAACCAACATAATCTCCACAATAACATAGAAATGATATAAGAACAACAACATAAATAACACTTTGATTCAGAAAGCAATGTTCACGAGCCTCTTCGAGGGGGCAACCTCCAGTCGAGCAGTGCTTTGTTACAATAATCTCCAAGCTAGGGTTTTCATACCCTCGACCCGTATTTATACTAAATATGCTATCAAGAGAAGCATCTAGAGGAATATCCTTCTAGAAGCGGAAGCTTCTATTAGGTCTTCTTACATCCGCCTTATTCTATTTTATTGAAAGGTCTTATTAATATTGACTTTTATTACATCTGAATATATTTCTCTACCTATGTGCGGGTTAGGACCCTAACATGTCCGCCCCCTTAAAAACAACCTTGTCCTCAAGGCTTGAGATGTGGAAACTACTGCAGAATGGTAGCTGGTTCCCAAGTGGCATCTGCTGGAGTTGTATCTTTCCATTGGACTAGCACTTCCTTGATGGTTCTCTGACGCAGGCGATGCTCACGCTGGTCCAAAACTTCTTCTGGCTGTAGCCAAATGGATCCTTCTTCAGCTAACTCAGGAAGGTTGGTTTGAATTTGGCACCTAGTTCCAATCACCTTCTTTAAGCATGAAACATGAAAAATAGGATGTAGCTTCGAATGACTGGGTAGAGCTAGCTGATAGGCAACTTGTCCCACACGCTTGAGAATTGTATAAGGACCATAAAATTTGGGCGCTAGCTTCTAACAATGCTCAGCCTTGAGGGAAGTTTGCTTTTATGGTTGTAGTCATAGAAACACCTGACCCCCTTCTGCAAATTGACGTTCAGAGCGACCTTGATCTGCTTGTTGCTTCATGCCATTCTATGCCATGACCAAGTTCTCTTTGAGGGTATGGAGAATATCCTCTCGAACTGTAAGTGTTTGGTCAACCGCCTGGACCTTCGAGGTACCCGGTAAGTATGAGAGAACTGAAGGTGGCTTCTATTCATATACCACTTCAAAAGGAGTCATGCGTGTAGCTGTATGGTAGCAAGTGTTGTACCACCATTCAACTAGGGGTAACCATTGAGCCCATTGATTTTTCTTTTTAGAGGCAAAACAACTCAGATATGTTTCCAAACACTTGTTGACAACTTCCGTTTGACCATCAGTCCGGGGATGATAAACTATGTTGAGATGTAATTGGGTGCCCTGTAGCTTGAACAATTCTTGCCAAAAATTGCTTGTGAAAGTTGGGTCATGATCAGAAACAATAGAGTGCGGCATGCCATGAAGCTTGAAGACCTGGTCCATGAAAATTTGAGCCACCGTGGATGCAGTAAATGGGTGTTGAAGAGTGCAAAAATAATCATACTTCGAAAGGCGATCCACAACCACCATTATGATTGATTTATTTCCTGATTTGGGTAAGCCGGTAATAAAGTCCATAGAGATATCCTTCCAAATAGCAGGTGGAATCAAAAGCGGTTGTAGTGTGCCCAGAGATTTGACTGTTTCTCCCTTGTTGCATTGACACACATCACATTCAGCGACAAAATTACGGATGTACTGTTTCATACCATCCCAGAAAAAGGAATGTTTGAACCTGTCATAGGATTTGGTGAACCCGAAGTGCCCCACTATGGGTGTAGCATGAAGCTCAGAAAGTACCGTGGATTTAAGCTTTGATTGTTTACTTAAATACAAACGACCTTTGTATCAAAGCTCATCCTGGAGCCAAGAGTACCCTGGGGGAGCTGGAGAATTGGTCTGCAATTCCTGGATCAAATGCAAACTTTTGGGATCTTGTAGCCATTCCTGGCTAACAGCTTGGAGCTAATATGGTACAATGAAGGAAAGAGAAAAAAGGGATCCTTCATCTTCATATTTTCGGGACTGTGCATCCGCCACCACATTGTCTTTTCCTTTCTTGTAAATGATCTCATAATCATATCCAAAGAGTTTAGTCACCCATTTTTGTTACTCCGGGGAGGAAATGCGTTGTTCCGGAAAGTACTTGAGGATTTGATGGTCTGTCTTAATTTGGAAACATTGCCCCAAGAGATAAGGGTGCCATAGATCAACAACATGAAGAATAGCCAACATTTCCTTTTCATAGATGGGTTTTCCCATATTCCTTTTAGATAGTTGCTTGCTGATGAAGGCCAAAGGTCAACCCTCTTGCATAAGGACAACACCAATTCCTTTCCTTGAGGCATCACATTTCAACACAAAGGTCTTTGTGAAATCATGAAGGGCCATAACTGGAGTGGTGCACATGGCCATCTTCAAGGTTTGGAAATCTTGAGTAGCGGATGGAGTCCAGGTGAAAGAGTTCTTTTTGAGGAGAGCAGTGAGAGGTGCTGCGATAATACCATGTTAAGCCCAAAAATCCATGCAATCTTTTGAGAGTCTTTGGGTGCGACCAGTCTTGCATAGCTTCAATCTTTTTTGGATCCACCCTGATGCCATCCTTGCCAACTAGATGACCCAAGTATTCTACTTCTGAGGCACCAAAGGCACATTTAGACTGTTTCAGGAAAAGTTGGTGTTGAGAGAGTAGATGGAGAACTCGGTCCACATGAGTAAGATGGTATGTCCAGGTTTTTCTATAGATGAGGATATCATCAAAGAAAACTAAGACAAAATGACGGAGAAAAGGACGGAAGACATGATTCATGAGGCTTTGGAAGGTGGAGGGGGCATTACACAAGCCAAAGGGCATGAACAAGAACTCATAGTGGCCCTCATGAGTTCGAAAGGCCGTCTTGGGAATGCCTACCTCTTTCATATGTAGCTGGTGATAGCCCGAGTGAATATCAAGTTTAGTAAAGAATTGGGTGCCACTCAATTCATCAAGGAGGTCATCAATGACAGGAATGGGAAATTTGTCTTTAATGGTTAGTTTGTTGAGTGCACGGAAGTCAGGGAACATTCTCCAAGAACCTTCTTTCTTCAGGACCATGACTACAGGAGAAGAGTAAGGGCTCGTACTAGGGTGGATAATGCCTGCAGTAAGGAGTTCCGGGACCATTTTCTCAATTTCAATTTTTTGTGAAAAGGGGTGCCGATACGGACGAATATTGGAAGGAAGGCTTACGGGTTCAAGGGGAATGGAATGATCATGAACACCGCAGGAAGGAGGGAGTCCTTGGGGAGTGGAAAATAGCATTTGATGTTTAGAAAGGAGGGCTTGGAGGTCTTGCGGCACCGAGGGTGTCTCTGTTGCTTGTATGGAATGGAGTTGGGCAATGACACCCGAATGACCTTTTTTGAGCATCTTTTCCATGCGATGGGAACTAATGACCTCAGGTTAACTAGAAGTGATGCCTTGAAATTTATATTGGTGGCCTTCCTGGTCGAATTGCATGGTTAATTCTTTAAAATCCATGAGAATGGGACCTAAAGTCCTTAGCCAGTCTGCACCCAACACAATGTCACAACCGCCCACGTCGATAGAAAACGTATGGGATTTTAGGTGGTAGTCACCGATTTGGAGACGTACATTTTCACAACGCCCTCCACATTTCATGGAACCACCATTAGCAATCATGATTTGGAAATTGTTGACGACATGGATGTAGCAATGAGTTTCTTGGGCAATGCGGTGATGAATAAAATTATGTGTGCTTCCACTATCAACCAGAATGATGACCTTCCGATGTTTGATGTAACCGATTAACTTGAGGGTTTGGGGGGTGGAGAAGATAGTGAGAGCATTGAGGTAAATGATTGGTTCCACTTCGGGAGGGTCTGAGGGAGGGGTTATGTTAATGATTTCAGGTGACTCAGACACAAGGGGAGTTTCAACATCCTCTTCTGAAATATCCTTAGATATGGCCATAAAAATATTTTGTTCCTTACACTTGTGGCCCGAGAAATATTTTTCATCACAATTATAACAATGGCCTTTGAGTTGGTATTCAACCATTTCATCCCTGGTCAATTTTTGGATCTTTAATGGGGTGGAGGGAGTAGTGGGATTTATGGGTTTAGGGCGAGGGATAAAGGAGGGTTTACGGTTTTGAGAGGATACAACCTGTTGTGCTTATTTAGCTTTTTTAGTAGCCTCCATCCAACTTGAAGGTCGAGCCATGAGTACATGGACCCGAATCTCATCCTTGAGGCCACTGATAAAACACTCTCGAAAGAAAGCATCAGTCATGCCCTCTGTTCGAAAAGCCAGGCGCTCAAAGGTAGCTATGAAGTCTTCTACTGTTCTTGATTGTTTCAACTTTGTCAAATGGCCCAAATAGTTGGTGTCAGTGTCAAAGCGTTCATAAAGCTCAGTCACAAATTGGGTCCAAGAAATATACCCTTGACGGGAAGTTTTTCTCCATTGCCACCATTGCCAACGTTCATGATCTAGATGGAGAACACCATACTAGAGTTTGGCCAAGTCATCTGTAATGCCATATAAAGAGAAATAATGTTCCATTTGGGTGACCCAACCAGTGGGGTCCTAGCCATCAAATTTGGTCACATCCACCCGCGGAAGGCGTAGGTCATGTTGAAAGTGATGGTGCTGAAAGGTATGGGAATGGGAGGAATGTTCACCTTCAGTCTTTAGAGGTGCGTCAGAGAAAGGTTCATCTATAGGTATCTTCAGTTTGGTGCAAAGTGATACAAAGATAGATTCAAGCTGGGTGGTCAGTTCTTGTTTGACTCTCTCCATTGAGGACTGCATGGATGTATTTATGGTTGTATTGATGGATGTATCGATGGAGGCAATAGTAGCACTTAGTTGTTTCACTTCTTTTTGGGTCTCGAGGGAACCAGATTGCAAGGTGTTGAAGCGATCTTCCAAGTCTTGGCTACAGGTATGGGCCATGAGGATGGGTGAATTGAAAAGGGGCGGGTGGGGTCAAAAATTTTGCCGAAAAATGATATGGATGAATGTGATAAGGGAGAAGAGATGAATCCAATGGAATAGGTCTCAAATAATGGTGAAAAAATTTCCAGACTTTTTTTTTTTTTACACCTGCAGAGTTATACTCCAGTCTGAAGAATACTGTAGCGAAGAAATCCCCAAATGCTTAACCAGAAAGAAATGTGTATTTACCTTGCAACCTGAACACAGTTGCATGGCAATAGATCTTGTCTGTTTTAATTTGTTTATGTTTTTATCCCCCAAGGATTAGGTATTCAAGGGTTCTACAGACAAGGGTTTTCTTTATGCTATAACTCTCTGATATACATGCCAGGTACAACAGTAGTACTTGGCCCAACATCTCAGGGCACTAACTAACGAGGATAGACTGTACCCTTAGCCGTACTACCCGACTACCCAGGTACTAGAGAGTATCTTCCCGAGTGTTGTTCTTGGTGGCACTATAGCAGTCAGGCGGCCAATCGGTTTATCTAAAGAGAGCTTTAGGAAATCTAGGCCAATCCGTACACAGGTGTTGTCTGATGCACTACCACTCAAAGGGGTACCAACAGGGGTTACAAGGGTGGACAACAGATGTGCGCTTAAGAACCACTTGTATTTCCTACATGTATGAATCGCTCAACCACAGGTTTATGCACGTAACAACAGATCTCTATGGCTTAAAGATGTCGGAATACGTCTCTACCCTGAAAATTGTTTTCCCACAATTTCTACCAAGGAAAGTGCTCTGATACCACTTGTAATATACCAGATATAAAAAGTATGCAGAACATAAATAGAATGATAGAAATGGCAGAATAACAGTAATATAACCAACATAATATCCACAATAACACATAAATGATATAAGAACAACAACATAAATAACACTTTGATTCAGAAAGCAATGTTCACATGCCTCTTCGAGGGGGCAACCTCCAATCGAGCAGCGCTCTGTTACAATAATATCCAAGCTAGGGTTTTCATACCCTCGACCCTTATTTATAGTAAATATGTCTATCAAGAGAAGCATCTAGAGGAAGATCCTTCTAGAAGAGGAAGTGTTATTGGATAAATCCATAAGTGTGGACACAAACCGATCTCCCTAGATCCACCTGGATCTGGAACAAAGCAGGACAGAATAATACTCTTTCCCTAGATTTAGACTATTGAATGAAATAGGATGCAAGAATCATGAACATACCTTGTGATCGCTTCCTTTGATCTTTGTTGTTCCAGCTTCGCTCCAATGCTCTTGTACTGTCAAGATCACAACAATACAAACCAATCGAAGTGAAGACCATTCAACATATTCAATAATCAATCTAAGTATATGATCAAGGAGTTATACAATAAAGTAACATTAGCTTTATGGGAAAGAGACATATTACTATATTATATTGAATGTGAAAGAGAGATTACAACCATGGCCTTGATGTTGTAAGGTCCCTTCCAACTATCCTTCGTTCCCCACACACTTCTTGCTCCAAGGATTCTGAAACCATAGATCCGATAGCTACTCACAATCTATCTTGACAAAGCAAATCTCAAAGTCACTCTAACCAAGCTAATAATTCCAAAGCTAACCCAAGCTCAAGCTAACTTTCTCCATGAGAACTCCTCTCCTTTTATAAGTTGAAGAGGATAAGGTGAGGAGGTTAGGATGATCCCACTAAATCATGAAAGCGAGTAAGATCCAAACCATTCGGATGCCACCTCACCATAGAAGCTTCTCCTTCTAGAAGATTCGAGAAAACGATCATTTTTCCCATGTGCTGGAATGTTCGTACCCTAGCTATAGAGCAACCTGCGAACACCTCACACCCTGGCTATAGTGCAACCTGTGAGAATGGGTCATTCTCGCACCCTGCCTATATAGCAACCTGCGAACTTCCTTTTTTATAAGATTTTTACATAGGAAAATGCAACTTCTTTCCTCAGGAAAAGTTATTCTCCCTTCTCTCTTTAAGAACTCAGGCCACTGACTCCTCTGAAGGAAACAGATAGGTTTACATCATTAATGATCATAGGGATGACGAAAATAATGTATAACAGAGAGCCCCCCAAAGTATGAAGTTAGAACAGAGTGATAGCTGAAATACTTTGTCGAGTGTGTGTAGGGAACAAAGAACAGTCGGTCGGAAACCTGCCAACAAACAAGGAAATACAGTACAATAATATATCATCATTGAGGTAGGCATTCCCATACTCATAATACAAATGACTCAAAGCATAAATGCCGACATGCGAAGATCCATGTCAAGAAAGACAAGTCATGGCCACCAAACATACACTGTGGATCCATGTCAATATGACTCAAATTTGAACATAGCCACCAAAAATACATTGTGGATCTATGTGTTAAAGAATCAAATTTGAACATAGACACTAGACATACAATGTGGATCTATGCAACAGTACACTGAATATACTCCAACACAACCAGGATCTATCAGAAAAGATCCAGGGTCTTCATCTCCGCCACTCTATAGTACGAATCTAACCATGTAAATATATGTGATGAAGTCGAACATAGTAGAAACCACTTGATTATCGGTCATTAGTGTATACCATTAACAAGTGCGAGAGAAATCACCATTAATGTCAATGACCCCCAAGGTACTCTGGTACAATCCAACGAATGTGAATAAATGAGATGAAGTCAAACACTCGGTGGAATTTTCCAATCAGGGGTCAATAATGAAAACCCACTGTTGAAAGCGAGGAAACCTGCCATTGAGGCATGCAAGTTCCAAGGTACCAATTGGTTTCTAAGTCTAATTCTTGGATAATGAGTTGAAGTCGACAGGAAAAGACTCATCACAGGAGGGCCTTAATTTATCCCACATCAATGACATGAAACAGGTAACAAGATTTGATGTAGATCAGAGTAACAAGTAATTCAGGACTAACTCGGGGATGGCCGACGCAATAGAAGGATTAAAGACTGTAGAAATGGTTGACGCAATAGAAGGCTTTTCAGGTTGGACATCTTTTTGAACGGATTGACGACACGACAACTGTCTTGGAAACACTGACTCAACAACAAGGATCAAAGACCAATTTGTAATCTTATAGGAGTATGATCAGGAGACAAGTGGATTTTCCAACCTAGACACAAGGCAAGTGAAAGGGTGTCATGTTCAAAAGTGACTCTTTCATGGAATACAGGTTGCATCATGGGTTGTTGGGAGGTTGAATCCATGATCATGGTCGATCCTCTCAAGGTTTAGGCAACAAGGATCATGGAACTCAGGCCACTGACCCCTCTGAAGGAAACAGATAGGTTTACATCATTAATGATCATAGGGATGATGAAAATAATGTATAACAGGAAGCTTCTATTAGTTCTTCTTACATCCGCCTTATTCTATTTTATTGAAAGGTCTTATTAATATTGACCTTTATTACATCCGAATATATTTCTCTACCCATATGCGGGTTAGGACCCTAACAGTTTTTTGGGATGTAACCAAATACAAATCAAACCCGAAGACCAACACAAAACGACATTCATCTGTCCATGGGGTACATTCGTGTATCGTAAGATGCCTTTTGGTCTCAAAAATGCTGGAGTGACCTTTCAGCGGTCCATGTATTTTTCTTTCCATGGCCTCAAGCATATAGTCGAGGCCTATTTAGATGATTTAGCATCTCGATCTCACAAGAGAATGGATCACCCCACACACCTCTGACTTATCTTTGAGTGTTGTCGCTACTTTCGGATTCGTTTGAATCCAAAAAAGTGCAGCTTTTGTGTAACATCAGGATGTTTGTTAGGTTTCATAGTATCAACAACAGGGATCATGGTCGATCTTCTCAAGGTTGAGGAAATAATTCAGTTGCCTCCCCCATGCACAATCCTTCAACTTCAGAGTCTACAGGGCAAGCCGAACTTTTTAAGATGTTTCATCACCAACTATGCCGAGATCACAAAGGGCTTTATGCGCTTACTGAAGAAAGACGTTCCTTTTCATTGGGACTATGCCGCCCAATGCTCTTTCGATGCATTGAAACATGCCCTCATGACTTCCCCTCTGCTTCAGCCACCTAACTATAACAAAGATTTCTTATTATAACTGGCTGCAACAGACTCAACCATTGGCGTGGTCTTAGTTCAAGAGGATGACTTGTTCTCAGAATATGTGATTTATTACCTGAGCCGAGGCCTCGTAGGACCGGAACTCAATTATTCTCATATTGAAAAACTTGCGTTGGCAGCAGTTCATGCTGTTCAACGATTCCGTCATTATGTTATGTTTCGCAAGACCACCATCATTGCTGTCGTGAATCCATTCCAGTACATGTTGAAACGATGTGTAATAGGCAGAGAGAATAGTAGATGGATAGTCTTCTTCCAGGAGTTTGACTTAGATTTCATTTCAGCAAAATCCAAAAATTCACTGGTCTTCGCAAAACTTATTTCAGAACTTCCGATTGAGTCAGGTAATTTTTTGCCCGAAGAGTCGCCTATTAGAGGAGATATGTTTTTGATAACCTCTTCAAATCCCTGGTATAGAGATATACTTATCTATCTCCAGACTTTGAAGTGCCCCACCTCTGCTTCTCATGATGAGCATCAACGCATATGCCATCAAGCTAAGAATTATCTCATACTCGATGATACATTGTATCAGAGAGGTGTAGACTACATCCTGCGCCAATGTCTCACTCACGAAGAAGCAATTATCGTGCTTAACGATTTCCATACCGAAGCATGTGGCGGTCATTTGTTTGGGTTGGAAACAACCCAAAATATTCTAAGAGCAGGTTACTTCTGGCCGACACTAATCAAAGATTATATTAAATCGGTCAAGAAGTGCCACCCGTGCCAGATCTTCTCTCAGAATATTAGGGCACATCCCGCTCCCATGTTTCCTGTCATCACAGTTGGTCCCTTCACCAAGTGGGGGATTGATTACACTACATGCAACCCTCCTTCAGCAAGGGGGCACCATTACGTCATCGTAGCCGTAGACTACTTCACGAAGTGGGTTGAAGATATGAGAACGTTTAAATATGATGGAGAGACTGCAACTCTCTTTTTATTCAACCAGATAATAGCAAGGTTCGGTGTCCCGTGGGAGATTGTTGTAGAAATTTTGATACAAATTAATTTATTCTTGCGATTCTCCTGATCTAACAAGTTCTGCTATTGTTAAATATAGAATCACTTCTACTATTACTTTTGTGGAAGCAATTTAAACCACGGTCACAATCATAAGCACAAAGTAAAATATCAATAACACATAACACAATAAGTTTTACCGGGAAAGCGTAAAGCTAAAAACCCCACTATCATATATTATGTATATCATGAATCATGAAACAATCTCATACAAAGCTCTAATCCAAGAGCTCTCAGTACAATACAATCGTCTCACACTGTCATACACAAATTAGCAAATACATGTGCCAATTTTCGTGTCCAGACAACTTGCCTCCTCTGCACAAACTCTGCAATCCGAATTCTCACAAATTGAATCGAATGAATCGTTTGCACATGCTCATAAGCATATCCACTGCATGTGTGAACAAATCACAACTGATAGCCAAACTGTCCCTTTCACCTGTTATCTCAACTGGTGTCCATTGGAATGACATGCATGTAGTTAACCGTGGC
>ML797445.1:82479-92916 GCA_009831015.1 Picea engelmannii
TTTCCTTGCCTTTGCAGTCAAAGCACAATCCTCTTCATCATCACGCTTTGATGAAGATCCATCTCTGGTATTCCGCCTGAACTCCTCTTGCACCAGATCCGACCATAGTCGTTCCCAATCCAGTAATTTTTCCCTTCCATTGATAGAGTCTTGATAACTGTTCCAACTCTTGGGAAGCCCTAGGAGCGCCAAGCTCACCAAATCATCAGCAGCGACTGTTATTCCCACACTTCCAAGCTCATCCTAACATTGGATAAACTTTGTGAGATATTTTGGAATGGTGTCACCTTTCTCCATCTTGATCTTCCTGAGTTTATCTTTGAGCGCCAATTTCCTATGGTCGCTACTGTTTTGGAACAGATCCTTCAAAACCTTCCAAATTTCATATGGTCTGGTTTTCCCATGGAGATTTGAGACAATGTGGTCTCGTACTCCCTCCAACAGAATCCTCCTCGCCTTTGCTACTTTCTTTTTCCATGCATCAAGATTTGCATTATTTGTTGCATCCGGCTTAGCAAGATCTGCGTCAATGGAACCCTTCAAGCCATTGTCTTCGAGCACTGCCTCCATCCTGTCCTTCCATGCAATGTAGTTAGAGCTTCCCTCGAGTGCATACTCCAACCTCAAGCCATTGAAAGACATTTCGATCTTGAATCAAGTGTCGCACCAAGAAAATCTTGCAAATTTGAATGTTATCCAACCCAAAACTCAACCCCTTCACTTTCTCCTTGCCCTGGAAGGTTCGCACCCCTCCTGAGAGCAGCCTGAAGAGAGTTCGCACCCTGCCTATGAGTAGCCTGCGAACTGTCCTGTTTTGTTCTCACCCTGCTATACTGTCCACTTGCGAGAATGCCCTGTTTTGTTCACACCCTGCTATACTATCCACCTGCGAGAATGCCCTTGATGTTCACACCCTGCCTTTGTCTAGGGTGCGAGAATTTTTGTTCTTGAAAACACCGGAAGATTTCAGTACTGTGTGTTCGCACCCTGCTAGAAACGGGACCTGCGAGAATGCAATTATGTTTGCACCTCACTTCTGTGACTCCGTGGCCTCCGTGGCTCTGATACCATGTAGAAATTTCGATACAAATTAATGTATTCTTGTGATTCTCCTGATCTAACAAGTTCTGCTATTGTTAAATACAGAATCACTTCTACTATTACTTTTGCGGAAGCAATTTAAACCACGATCACAATCATAAGCACAAAGTAAAATATCAATAACACATAACACAATAAGTTTTACCGGGAAAGCGTAAAGCTAAAAACCCCACTATAATATATTATGTATATCATGAATCATGAAACAATCTCATACAAATCTCTAATCCAAGAGCTCTCAGTACAATACAATTGTCTCACACTGTCATACACAAATTAGCAAATACATGCGCCAATTTCCGTGTCCAGACAGCTTGCCTCCTCTGCACAAACTCTGCAATCTGAATTCTCGCAAATTGAATCGAATGAATCGTTTGCACATGCTCATAAGCATATCCACTACATGTGTGAACAAATCACAACTGATAGCCAAACTGTCCCTTTCACCTGTTATCTCAACTGGTGTCCATTGGAATGACATGCATGTAGTTAACTGTGGCAAGTCTTTAGTTGCATGCGAGTTTAACTGATTGTGAATTAATGAATAATTAATTCACTGAAATCACACTAATACAACTAAGATTAACTCACTTAACTACACTTACAATTCTGTTACAATTCCAAATCACTCAGTTATGAATGAGATAATAGATTAATATTTATTGTCTAATTTAATTAAAGGAAAACTGAATTAGACACATGTTTCTTGTTGAATTTTCAACAATTGTCACTGACCATGGCAGTCACTTTCAGAACCAGATGATGACCGATTTAACATCAAATCTTGGGTTACAGCAAGAACATTCGTCACCCTACTACCCCCAAGCAAATGGTTAGGTGGAAGCTGTGAATAAACAAGACCATCCTACAACGAACGATCAACTCAGCCAAGTCAAATTGGCATTTGATCTTATACTCGGCATTATGGGCTTACCAAACGTCTGTTAAGACTGCAACCAGTTTCTCACATTTTCAACTCATTTATGGGATGGAAGTAGTCTTTCCTATCAAATGTTAGATCCCGACCCTAAAGTTGGCAGTACAATTATTGCCAGACACTTCTCCACTTGAAGAGCGGTTATTATACCTTGAGCATCTCAATGAGAAACGTCGTGATGCGGCCCTAGCCAATGAGGCTCACAAACATAAATTCAAGTGTCAGTATGATAGGTCTGTTCATCCTCAAATTTTCACTGAAGGGGACCTTGTCCTGGTTTATGTCCAAGACAAGGATCCCCTGGGGTAGGAAAATTCAAACCCATGTGGTTCGGACCTTTCATCATAAAAGAGGTTCTAAAACATAATGCTTATCATCTGGTTGACTTTGAAGGGAATGCTTTGGCAGAGCCTAGAAATGGACTCTACCTCAAGAAGTATTACTCATAGGCAGGGTACCATGGGTAATGTTTTGTAACATATGTATAGTCTTTGTACTATTACTTTCTAGTTTTTTTTAATGTTATGGACGTGTCGTTTTGATGTTATCTTTCGTCACTGTGGCATATGTCAAGTGAATCCGAGGTGTTCATTGGGTATGCCGACGGTGCTAGCCGACACACTCGGAGGCTTGCATCCACAGCTTGGGTAATTTTTTCACCTTGAGTCCAGTTATTATCTTCCGGAGGTATATGCTTAGGTGACACCACAAATAATGTCACCGAGTATAGTGCAGTTATTGAGTTGCTTCGCGACGCCTTGTCATTTGGTATCTCTCATCTCTGGGTCTATCTCGATGCTCAACTGGATGTGTCTCAGTTAAATAGAGTCTACCATGTTCATGATCTGACTTTACATCGACGATTCCTTAGGGTACATCTCTTAGAACGAAGATTTGATTATATTACATATTTTCATGTTCCTAGGAGATTAAACCAAATTACAGATACTCTAGCTAATCAAATTTTAGATTGGCATCTTGCACACATTTGAAAGGACACACACACAAACATGTAAATATATTTTAAAGGCAAAAACAAAATCCATATATAATATCATAGTCACCATAGTACATAGGTGTACAAAAGCGCCTCAAAAATATGATCAATAACGAGTCACGGGGCATATGCCCGCAAAACATATATACAAGTAGTGCTCTCGGCACGTGAAAATTCTAACTAAGGTCAGGGCCTGTGGGCCATGTTATACTGATCAACAACGTTTGCCAAACGCCGAAACAATCGGACCCACGTCCATGGTGCCCCCACTACATGAGGCTGCATAGATGGTGGCAGATCCTCAATCTCTGCCATAGGGACCGTGCAAGTGAGCACAGTAAATTTCTGCTCAACTCATCTCAACACCCTCTTAGCCTCCCCATCTAGAAGATCTTCTGCTGGTGCTAGTCCCCCTACGTCCCCTGGCTAAGGATGACGCCTGTTCCTCGCATAGTCCGCAGGTCGCATTGGTCCCACATCTACACAAAACAAACACATATCCGTCAAATACTCTGGTATATATATAAAAAAATAATATATAACAAAAACAACATAAAAATCACATACGTTTCACAAAAAAAAGAAAGCAATGATGTCAACTTACCCATCTCTCCTCTCTCCTCACCAGGAGGTATTGGTATCTTAAGATCTCTCAAAAAATCAATCCCAGCATAAGGGTAATCCTCTATGACTGGGATGTGTTGCGGAAACCAAGCGAAGTAATCATCGTTGAAGGACTCATTGGTCCTTCCACCACCCTGTCGTGGCAGTAACACTGCCCATCTACAAACTGCAGGAAGAGAGGTCTGATGTCCTCGCACCAATACTCGAGGACTGAAGCTTGGAACTCTTTCAAAGAATAAAGAGCATAGAATGGTCCCAAACCCAAAGTTCCTCTGTGTCCACGACCGACAATCTATTAACTGCCTCTTCATGCAATCTAACAATGTTGTGCTCTAGTCAAATATTTGTGCATTTAAGCACTGGACTGCACAGTTCATCTGTGCATGGGACACTTGATGTAGAGCCGTAGAACCAGTGATTCACCCAATAAGAAACACAATCGCCTACAACGATAAGTTAGTAATCTTGCTTATAGGCACCTGTGAGCTCAATCGATATGTACCATCCTCACAGTAAAGTCCTATCAATTCTGCTATGTTATGTGGTCCCAAAGGAAATGTCTAGAAGTTGACTGGTTCCCCTCTCCTGGAGAGGCCAGTCAAAAAGTATATATCCTCTGTCGTGGGCACCAGTGATTGCTCCTCTAACATAAACACCTCTGCATCCGGATGCCAATAATCAACCAAGGCATTCAGTAGCCTAGGTTGTGCCCACATAAAAGGACATAAGAAGAACATGAGCAACCCACATTGCATCAAGGCATCCACAGCATTGGGGTCTTCCCCGACCAACTCACTAACCTCCTCATGCTCTCTTTCTCTCTAGTGAACATACATCCTGCAAAACACCAAGGTTCAGGAGGGTTAACGCTTGTTTTTTAATTTTTTTTCATTCAATATGGGGGTCCACGCTGGCTGTAATACTGACAGTCGCATGTACACACATGCAGTTTTTACTCTGCTTGAATGTACATGCAACCTATCCTAAGATAGCCTGCGTGGACCTAGGGCCGACATTTTAAAGGTCGACGCCCCCCCAAAACTTGGAACCCAAAGCAAAAATAAAGATTTAAATTGCAAGATGAGAGAGTTTATACTTACTTGGTCCAGACAGATGGTCATTTCGTCCACTGTAGCTCCCGAAATCACCACTTTTATCAAAGGTTTTTTTTTTCTCCAGAGTCAATTTCCAAATCAACAATGGTGATAATGAGCTGCTAGCTTCTATTTATAGACTTTTTGGCCTCTTTTTGTCACTTTTTTGCCCCCCCTTATCATTTTCTTTAAACCAAAAACCATTTAGAATGATTCAGGAGTTGCATTGGAAGGGTATGATCAGGTATCGGGACAATTTTTTGGAGTTTTGGGTAACTTTTGACGGTCCGTGGAGAAATCTCAAATGATCAACTTGAGCATATAGGTTAGGTTTCTACCCTGACTTTTGTATCTCGTTGTCTTTATTCCTTTGCCATAGGATCGATCCCATCAGGTTGCGACAAAGAAACATCATTGCTACTTTAGAAGTGTCGCGAGTTGGTGGTATAGCTTACCAGAACATGGATGCCCTAGGTAGATCCTAGTTTCATTATGGTGTCCATGCTGTCTCTAGTCACTGTAGGCTCGAGAGTCCTTCTTGTTTTTCCTGATTACGAGTTTGAGCCTCATTTGCATGATTACTTTTCACTCTTAACCTCACCCTCATGACTCCCAAAAGACATAACAGGTATTCTTTTAAGCCCTTTTCAAACCCTCTAAACATGAAAAGATTGTTGAGCGATCTTGTGGCCTTTCACGCTCGTTAAACTGAAATTTGAAGTCACGTCTGTCCGACAGTAGTTTACCCCTTTTTCAATATGGACGGTCAACTGTACGAACAAAGGTATACTCTAAGGAACTTCAGTTCTCTAGAAGAGTACTCTCAGGTATCGTTTTAACCCTTTTTCGAGACTGAGGGACTAAATTTATGAAAAATGAACCCCCACAGAGTCCATAGTTAAGCTCTTTTCAGATTCCCTAAAATTGAAAAGATCACTGAGTGACCTTATTCTTTCACACTCATTAAACTGGTCCAGAAGAACATTCCTGACGGAGTCCATAGTTAAGATTTTTTCAGACTCCTTAAAAATGAAAAAATGGCCGAGTGATCTTGTCTTTATCACACTCGTTGAAATGGTTTTGAATAGACGTCTTGTCGGTGCTAGTTTACCCCTTTTTCGAACCGACTAGACTACCTTCGAAAAAGGTACCCCAATGGAGTCTCCTTTTACGTTTTTTCAGACTCTCTAAATATGAAAAATTGCCAATCTTACCTTCTCTAGGCTCGTTAAACTTACATCGAAGGACATTACCATTGTGTGTTTTGTTAACCGTGTTTGCATACCTCCATCTCTAGTCTAAATGTTGGCTCCATGTTTCTCTCAACTGAACCATCTGAAGCATACCTTATACGCAAGCCTTGTAGCACTTTGCCTCTGCATCTTGACACCTTTTCCCCCCAGAGGATTTTTCCCGAGTGCCATTGCTCTGAACATCAGTCTTGTCCTTGTGCCTTGAACTTGTATGTTTGTAACACTTGTTCCTCCATTGTAACGTAACATTCTTTTATTCGTTTTTCCAAAATCATTGAAAAAGACAAAAAAATCAAATATACCCCAAAAAGAGGAAGGGAAAAGTATTTTCTTTATTGGCAGCACCATAAGTTGCCCTTGGATAAAGAACATCTGTCTGTTTGTTTGTCAAACTATGGGATTTAATATGACCTTAGGAAGTTGTTCTCGCTACATAGAGCTGTGTCCTCCTCTGTTTGGTTATTCTTCCAAACATATGGAGAGTTTGTGTTGCCTCCTGCCTCGTAAACTTATGTTAATGCCATGCTGCATGCGTCTCATCATTTGTCGTGCTGTTGTCCAAGGGAATTTTTTACCAAGCCTGAGTCGGCCCCTTTGCAGTTTGTCTCTTGCCCTCATACCCAACCATCCTGAACATCCAATCAAGTCTTTGTTCGAAATCAATGAAGCCTTCAGTCTGATCATCAAGATTCTCTAGTCCATGACCGACGAGCCGTCGAAGACCTCTGGGTAGTGAAGTCATACACTCATATTACACTCCTACTTGAGTTTTGAAGATTTTGAAGTTGTTGCTCGATCTCTGAAGACCTCATCTCCAGCCATCAGGCCTTATCAACTTCTAATAAGATGGATACTCTACATGTATATCTTTTTGATTTCAAGATGTAGCTACACTGTGTATTGTTCACGGCTACACTTTATATAGTTATATGACATGGATCTATAGTGTATTTGATTGGTAGACATGATTTTATTTTATCCCGAGCATGGGTATTCCCACCTCGGTGAGACAATTGTTATTTTTGCAGACGACACCTCCCGATTTCTGGTCCCTAAGCTCACTTGTTCGGCACATCAGTAAATATTGTTAATGTATTTCGGCCATCAGATGCCCTTCTGACATCACACATTAGGGGGCATATGTTATAACCCTAATTTGCACCAGACATGCTTACTTGGCATCAGGCCATCTCAGATTCCTTCTTTGCCAAACAACTATTGAACAGATCTTCTTAAAAACACTTTTTATAAAGGCCCACATGCCCTGCTCTATTACTACGCGCATGTACACGCTAGCTGACCCAAAACAACTTGCGTGTATGTACAAAAGCATGAAAAAAAGAAAGTTGTCGATGAAACACACAACTTTGGGTGAGTTAACTAAACCTTCCAACCATGCATGGACGAGGGTTCGTCCAAATACTTAGCTTCTTCTAGCCTATAAAAGAAGGGTTATGGGTCCCATTTGGAGGAGGAGAATCATAGTAAAGAAACTATACCCAATTGTGTATTCCCTTTGTCCCAACCCTTTAGCCATCCTTATGCAAAGAGAAATATAGAGCAAAGAAGTTGGAGGACAGTTGAAGAGGAGCCCAGGACCAGGTTCTTGGAGTAGTGACCGACTTCATTGTTGTAAGTTGATTTGTTGAAGTTAATAATAAAGAAATACTTTTCCCGTCCCACCATATGAGGTTTTCATGGTTTATTGCATACTTGTTTATTGAATCTCTAACCCATTAATATATATCAAATGCATGTGGAATTTGTTGTTTGTTTTGTGTGAATGCAGGTCAACCTTGTGAAGAGAGCTGCAATAAAAAAGAGATCAAGCATGAGGAAGGATCTACATCAAACACACGAAATAAGGTATGCTCACTTGATCTTCCTAACTAAGTATTTGCTTAAGAATAATGGGGATTAGGTCTGGGATGACGGTAGAAAGTAGAAATCTTTAGGTCTTTTCTGCATGCATAATTAAACCCTAAGTGCTAGTCCATAGAGGGATTTCCCACTCCTCAACACTTTGACAAATGAAAATCCCCTTATCATTTTGTGTGACTTCAATGCCAAGAAAATATTTCATTAACCCCAAATATGTCATCTCAAATTTCTTCTTCATTGTTGATTTAAACATATCAATAGAGAGATTAGTTCTATAGATCAAATCATCAACATATAAGCAAACAATCAAAATTTGACCTTGTTCATTGACTTTGGTGTATAGTGTAGGTTCACTAGTACTTCTGATGAATTTATTTTTTATCATGTATGAATCTATCCAGGTATACCACGCTCTTGGCGCTTGCTTCAATCCATAAAGTGACTTCTTCAACCTGTGAACCTTGTCTTCTTGTCCTTTTACTTCATATCCCGGTGGTTACTACACATAGACTTCTTCTTCTAAATATCCATTCAAGAAGGCTGATTTCACATCCATTTGATAAACTTTCCAATTGTGTTGAGTTGCAATAGATAGTACCATCCTAATTGTGTCAAGTCTTGCTACATGTGAAAATGTTTCATTGTAATCAACTCCGTATTCTTGTGCAAATCCTTTAGCTACTAATCTTGCCTTATATTTGTCAACTTCTCCATTTGCCTTATATTTAGTTTTATAAACCCATTTCACACCTATGCATTCTTTCTCCTTAGGTAAATCAACTAGATCCCATGTATCATTTTTTTAATAGATTCCATTTCATCATTCATTGCATTAATCCAATGTTCTTCCTTAATTGCATACTCAAAATATATAGGATCTTGGGTAAATAAAGTAAAATTGGATTGAAAATCTATCCCATCTCCTTGATCGTATATTTCTTGCAAAATTCTAGTCTTTTTGTCTCTTAATATTGGTCTTAATGACGCAAGTGTAGGATTTGAGTCATTACTTACTTGTGGACTTGATGATTCCCCTTGCTCAACTTTCCTTTGTGAGTTTTCTTCTTGTGGAATTCTTGATGGTATTCCTCCTTGCTCATTTGATTGTTTTCCTTGTTCTCCTTGACCTTTTTCTTCTTGTTCTTCATAGGGCTTTGTTATTGTACATGTAATTGTCTTATCTATATTGCCATCCCATGATTCTTCTTCTCTGAATAAAACATCTCTACTTACAATGAATTTCTTCGTTATAGGATTAAACAACTTATATGCCTTAGATTGTTCATCATAACCAATAAAAATGCATTTTTCACTTTTATCTTCCAATTTACTCCTTGTTTCTTTAGGCACATGTGTATATGCAATACAACCAAATAATCTAAAATGAGAAACATTAGGATGCTTACCACTCCATGATTGTTGAGGAATCATTTCCCTCACAATATTTGTTGGACTCCTGGTCAATATATAAACTGCACAAGTTACTACTTCAGCCCAATATTCATTAGATAGATTCTTGCCTTTCAACATACTTCTTGCCATCTCCATTATTGTACAGTCCTTCCTTTCTACAACACCATTTTGTTGAGGTGTATATCTTGTAGTGAACTACTTCTTTATTCCATGATACCTGCAATACTCCAAAAAATCATTTGATTTGTATTCTTCTCCTCTATTTGATCTCAATATCTTAATGGATAGACCACTCTGTTTCTCAACCAATGCCTTGAATTCCTTAAACTTGTCAAATGTTTCAGATTTGTGTTTAAGAAAATAAACCCATGTTTTTCTACTATAATCATCAATGAATGCTAGAAAATATACGCTCCCCCCTAATGATGGTGTTCGCATTGGACCACATAAATATGTATGCACAATTTTTAAGGGTGCCCAAGCTCTATATGACATTTCTTTTGGAAAACGTTTCCTATGTTGCTTGGCCAAAATACAACTTTCACATGAAATTATTGGTGTTTGAATAGGTGGTAAACCTCTTACCATTTCCTTTATTTGCAGAAACACAATCCTTTTAAATTTAAATGACCATACCTCAAGTGTCATACCCATGCTTGATCTTGACTTGATGCCTTGAAACTTGCTCCATTTTTCTCCATCATTTCACTTTTCATGCGAAGTGGGAACATTATGTTGTTTGTCATTTCAACCTTTGCAATCACCATTTTACTAGGAGGAATATAAAATATAGTGCATAAATTATTTCCAAAAGCAACTCTATAACCCTTTTGAGTAAGTTGTACCACACTTATGAGATTATGCTTCAAACTAGGTACAAAATAAACATCAGGAATAGTTTTCTTTCCATTCTTTGTTATTACAGTAATTGCACCTTTTCCCATGACTTCTACAATGTTATCACTACCCAATTTAATTTTTTATTTAACTCATATATCCAAATTCTCAAACAACTATTTTCTCCATTCATATGATTACTACAACCACTATCAAGAAACCATATGTTACTTGCATTTTCTTGAGCTACATGACATGTAATAAAAAATGTCTCGGAACTACTCTCAAAGAAATTTGCAT
>ML797445.1:96149-112164 GCA_009831015.1 Picea engelmannii
CTCCCTCCCTCTCACACACTCAAATACTCCTTGTCTAATCCCCCTCTCTTTCTTGATCTTCCCCCCTCTCACACTCACACATTCTCTCTCTACCTCCCTCCTCCCTCTATGTCTCCCCTCTCTCCCATTATCTCTCCTCTCTTTCTCTCCTACATCTACCACCTCTTTATCTCTCTCATTGTTATTAGTCTCACTCTCACTATATCCCCCTCCCCCTCTCTCCTATACTCTCCCCCAATTTCTCTCTTTATATATCTCTAGCCACCCTTCCCCTCACACTCAGTCTCACTCTCTTTATCTCCTTGTTGTTAGTTTCACTCTCACTCTCTCTTTTCCTCTCTCTCTCTCTCTGTCTCTCCCTCCCTGACTCCTCCTCTTTTCCCCTAGTTCTACCTCCCTCTCTCTCTATCCATATAAATGTGAGGCATGTCTCACAATGAATAAAGGATATGTTCAACAGAGAAATGTAGCCTCTCCTTTAAGGTGATTGTTAAGTTTTTGTTATTCTTCCAATGGATTGCTTATACGAGTAATTATATCAACATGAACATTGCTTATACCATGAGCTAGACCTAGACCATCACCTAGACCTCCTTAGCTCCATATAATTATACACATAACCTATACTCTACCCTTAACCCCATGCACACCCAAGCCCTAAGTGAAGTATGCCTATACCTCTTATTTTATAAGGATATTTTATGCATATGACCGTTCACCTATGGTTTAATCATTATCTCACATGATTTAATGATGATTATGTGATGCAGACCCCCTTCCACTCTCGGGCTCTACTTTACCTCCCGGTATAGGATTGTTTGAATTCAGAGTGGCTCATTGGTTCCTGCTAAACCCAAAATTTCATATGCCATAGGCCTCTTTCCTATTCCCTACTCGTGAAACCAAGTCAGCGAGGGTCCTTATATGCCAATTGAGTCCTCCAAGTGACTCTAGGCCAAAACTGTGGGCCAAACTCTCCTTTTAACTCCAAATCAGGATCTAGCCCCTTTGCTTCGTCCAACCCCTCATATGACCGAGGGCTGTGACCAGGCACGTAACCAAAATGCAAAAATTCAGGACTCCGAAGCTTCATGCTCAGGGAGCACCTTCCAAAACCCCCGAACTCATGAACTTGTGAATTGACAGACCTCCGAACAATGGAAGGGATCAATGGTCCCAATAACTTGTCAAGATCTATGGTTCAAATTCTCTTCGGGGATTTAGGCTTCGAGGTATTAACCACTCCAATACATAACACCCACGAATTTTCGAATTCCAAACTAACTGATCGAACGGCTGACAATTCTCCACAGATCAATGGTCTATGTTAACTCAATGGTTCTGTGACTTCGGAGCCCTCCACAACACTGTACCCTGCCTCCTCCGAACTCCGAACTAGCAAAGGGGAAGATCCTTCACCCATGTGTCCACTGCTACCAACGAGCCTGATTCTCTCCATACTTTGGGCTTCAAAGCCTTTCACGACACTTCTCCACCATTCTCCCAGAGTAACAAATCTCTGGACTGCCATATCTAGCACCACGTGTCCACACAACTAGATGGTTGTGATGACCTCCAGCTTTGGGCTTTCAAGAATTTTATAACCAAGCATCTCGTTTCCTCCAGAGTACCTATTGGCATAGGGGAAGACCCAGGGTTCAACACTTCAACAATGCACCAAAAAAACCCTAACTACCGGCCCTTTCGACAACACTTGCGGAGTAGATGAAGTCTCACCAAAGGTAGAGACAGGGGGGGTTGCATGACTCATGTGTCTACAACCTAGCTGGGACACAGATCTATGATCACCACACTTAACAGAGCACTTAGCCAATAGTATGCATTAAGTTATGATTCTTATTCACGTCACAGATTAACCCTTATTACAGATCAACGTAGTAGTAATCAAGATTAATCAAATCTAATCATTTAGCACATAGCATAAGGGAAAATCTAGCATTTATTCATATATAAAGCACTAAGCATCAATGGATCTACCTATCATGCATCAAGACTAAGAAAATAAATACATAAATAACATGAACAATGTTGCACAAAGAACATCGACACAGGATATACGTGGTTCACCCCAGGGGCTACACCCACCAATCTTCTTTTCTTCTTATTAGTCTTCGGGCTTCTTACATTCTTCTACTCCTGTGCACAAAGCCACAGAGCTCACTCCGAAAAGGACAAGAGCTCTGAGCGCACCTCGCCAGATCCTCCTTCCCCGAGTTAGGTCAAGCCACAAAGCCAACTCCTATCAAGCACAGAGCCTTCTTACAATCACTTGCACTCAACTCCATGAGTCTCAACATACAATATGCACAAAGCATTCAAAATTGTTTGCACTTAGCAACCTTCACAGGTTCTTGCACAAAGCTGATCAGAACTTCACCTCTTCTTACATCACTTAGCTATCTATTTATACATTACAAAAGAGGCCTAAACATGGTTAAAACCCATGGGTTGACATCCCATACCCGTTACATAAACCCTAAAACCAAAAAATCCCACAAAATGAGTGAGATCCCACGATCTCCGCTTCACCTGGGCACTCCGTCTTCGACCAACCTGTCGAAGTCCCAAAAATGGTCAAACATGACCAACATTTCCTCAAAACTTGGGCGAGGGCCAACAAGCCCCCAATACTCACCTGTGACTCATCCCGAGTCACTCTGATCTGGGAAACACTTCTTCGAAGGCATCGAGCTTAGCTTGAGCTACCTCGACTTGCTGCTTCGCCAAAGCCTCCTTCTCGATGAACTTCTGAATTACTTTCTAGGTGATAAACCTGTCCAGGCATTGTTCCATTATTGTGACCACCTGTTCCAACTATGAGCCTTGTCCCTCGATCTCTTCAAAAAGTGTGCAAGCTTCGTCCTGCATCGACTAGAGTCTCTATGTCACCTCCATAACCTTGCTCTGGATGGCAGTGACCTGTTGCTGAACGACACGTTGCTCCTGCAACCTCTTCATCTTCTCGACTGCAATAAGCATCTTCATCTGTGCTTGCACTGTGGACGCTTGTTGCTTCACCTCCTGGACTTGTGCTTCCAATGTCCTCAACTCTGGGTATTCTGCAAGGCACTCATAGGTATGTGCACTTCAATTAATTAATTGTTTACATTCCAAGGCCAATGCCCTGATTCTTTTTACTATGCTCCTGACAGTTTCTTCCCTCTGATCCCGCACTTCTTGCGGAGTGCTCGACATTGCTTGAAGTTATAACTATGCTACTCTTGCTTGAAGATGTTGAATGGCCTCAGGGAGATTCCCCACTTGGCTCTCGGTTGTCTCTTCGTCCATCTATGCCAAGTCTGACACAGAGTGAAGTGCTCTAGTCATTGCCTTCCTAACCCCAATATGCTCTGCGAGCAGCTGAGATTTCTCTTTCTAGATTTTCTCTTTGTCCTCTTCAAACTTCGCCCTAATGTCATCTTTATCTTGCTGAGAAACCCGAAGTTTCTCTAAGGCCTCCTCCTTTTCTTACTTCAAGGCCTCTATGGCTTGCTCCTTTTTTTCATGGACTCGACGAATTCAATTCTCTGTTGCATATGCTAATCTGTGTAATTAGGTGAGTTCATCCCCCAATTCTACACTCTCTGTTGAATATGGTGCAATAGACACTGCGCGGCTCGACTGGATAGCTCGTTGGATTTCCTTCAGTTCTTTCTCAATTCTATCATACAATGTCTCTTTCTTCGCTTCATGTCTTTGCAGGATATCCTCTGAGGCATATTATACAGTTGTGATGATGAGCTGGATATCGTCCACTGTGACCACATTCTATGACTGAGGCTTATTGGCTTGGGCCTTCTTTCTTGCCGAAGGTTTCTCCATGGAAACCTTTCTCTTTTGCGATGCTTCTGTTGTGGTGAGGGGATCCTTTGGCAGTGTTACTTCACCCTTTTCTTGCTTGTCTTCTTCCCCTTCCTCCTCTTGGTTTACTTCGTCACCTCCTCCTCCTACAAGTGAGTCAGGCATAATTTCCTTCGATGCGTTGTCCTTCTCCTCACTGTCTATGTTCTGCACTTCCTCCGTTTTCTTCTTTTTCTTTGCACTGCTCTGTCCATCATACTCAGTCCGGGTGACCAAAAGACATCCGATGATGTTGTGGTCGGAGAGTTTTTCATTTTTGATCGGTACAAGAAATTCAACTGGCCATTCCTTGGTTATCTCCTCCATGTCTTCATCGGTCAATTTGTAGTAGGACTACAACTCCTCCTTGCTTTCGTCCTTGCGCGCAGTGATGTAGATGAAGTGTTGGTCTACGCAAAACTTTGCCAGCGGCCTGTATGTGTGCAAAGTGTTTGGGCTCATCCACGGAAATGATTCAATGGCGTGCTTCATTTGTAGGTAGTAAGTGTGGAACACTGCATTTGATTTCCATTGCTTCGCTATATCACCTGTATACCATAAGGTGGTGAACCTCAGGGCCAATGGCTCTGATGGCCCGACTTCTGGGAATGTTGCTCCCTCCGACATCTCCCAAGAAACAAATGCAATGAGAACCAATAATCAACTGAAGTGAAATTCAAAGCCTTTCTCCCACCCTTCGCGACAATCCTTCTCCAAATCATTGACGAGGTAGCTCACCCATTTCATCTACATTCCTTTGATACAATTCCCTGTGAGGTCAACTACAAACCCTGTGACTTGTGTCGACTGGTTATTTCTGACAAGCTTGCCAATGATCAACTGACAAGCTAGGCGTGCTGCGCCATCTTGGATGGAGGCTACCTTGTAGCCTCTCTTCCCCTTCTCCACATCACCATACACCTCCTTGATCTGTTGTTCCAGGGAGTAATTTGCAACCTTCCCTAGGTAGAATTGTTGAGGGTTTGGTCCCTGTATGCTTAATCAAGTCGATCAACATTGGATCCAGAGTGATGCACCCATCCAACCAAATATACCCTCCATGATAGCATGACCGGAGGATTTTAACACACATGTTAACCTCTTGATGTCTGTCGAAGTGCCATTCTGCATTGTTCTGCTATTCCGGTGAGGTTCAATTTCTACAAGCCTTCCTTCTGTGAAGTCTTCTCTAGAACTTCTTGCAGTTTTTCTAACCTTTCTTTCTTCTTACTGAGATTTCTTGCTTTCTTTCCTGTGATATGAGTCTCTAGATCCCTTTTTATATTATTATTCTTATCTTCTCTTAACATAGTAACTTCGCATTGCCGAGGGTCTTTCAAAGTGTCTAAAAGTAATACTTCTTCTCTTACTATTTTCGGGGTGGATACACTGCTTTCCTTAATGGCAGGTTCTTTAAATCTTCTTGTGTTCTTTCAACTTCGACAACTAATTCTCTTTCCTTCTATTGCTTCGACCTGTCCTCTTGTTCTTGTATTAGTCGCTCTATTTTTCTAGCTATCAAGTCCCTTAATTCTTACTTTTTCTGTTGTGTGGCTTCCTCTTCTGCTTTCCTTCGGCTCTGATCTTTCTCAATCCAAGTCTTTCCTAACAAAAGTGAAAAAGGAGCATTGTTCTCAAAAAACTTAATGACTACAAATTCTTCTTCGGTCGATGTTCCATGGGCAATCATAGGTATATTAGTAACTCTTCCACATAGGGTTATCATCTTTCCTTTAAACAATCCTATCCTTCCCAATGAAGGAATCATAGTAGGCTTTCCCAAAATTTCCCAAGTGCTTTCTAGCATAATATTCACATGTGCTTCCTCATCTAATACAAAGTCTATGTCAAAGTCTCCTATTCTTGTTTCTATACACTGCTTCTCTCTTAACATCTCTGGTAGACTGATGTCTCTGTGATCATTCAATGTTTCTTTCAACTATAATAACATAGTCTCATATTCTTTCTGGTTCTTTAGCATATCCTTAGTTTCTTGACCTTCTTCATATTTTTCTTGTCTCATGTTCATCCTTTCAACTTTAGCAATCATTCTAGGGCAATCCAAAACCTCATGATCAACAACTTTACAACAAAGACAAATAAGACCTACAACAGGGCATTCCTTAGCAAGATGTCCTGGTTTTTTGCAGTTATAACACAATTTGTCAATCCTCTCTTTCTCTTAAATGATCCCCAACCTTTCCTGTACTGCACACTGGGATCACAATGATGGACTTGCAATCTGCAAATATTCTTTCTAGGGTCCTGCATCCACTTGTTAGTCAAAAAATTATTTCTATGCATATGAATAACATATTTTTCACTATCTCTATCAAATTTATTCAGATCAACTCTTTCTTCTAGCTGTGCCCTAGTTTTCAGACTAGGACAAGATCTGTCAAACATACCTAGATTCATACTCTCAAAGAAAAAAATTTCCACTTATCTTACCTTTACCAAAGCACAAAGTTTTAAGATCTTACCTCTTTTCTTCAGACCAGACTTCTTTTACTTAGCACAAAGCTTCGCAAGATGATTAGAATACTGCACACTACTACAACATATATATGCACATATCTTTTCTCTTTTCTTCAGTTACCAGCAATCACCGTTTCAGGTACCGACAATGGAACCATTTGTTGGCACAGGAGCAGACCCAGGGTTCAATGCTTCAACATCGCACCAACAAAACCCTAACTACCGTCCCTTTTAGCAACACTTGCAAAGTAGATGAAGTCCCACCCGAGGTAGAGGCAGGGGGGGTTGCAGGACTCAGGTGTCTACAATCTAGCTGGGACAAAGATCCGTGATAACCACACTTAACATAGCACGTAGCCAACAATATGCATTAAGTTATGATTCTTATTCACATCACAGATTAACCCTTATTACAGATCAACGTAGTAGTAATCAATATTAATCACATCAAATCATTTAGAACATAGCGTCAGAGTAGATCTTACATTTATTCATATATAAAGCACTAAGAATCAATGGATCTACCTATCATGCATCAAGACTAAGAAAATAAATACATAAATAACACGAACAATGTTACACAAAGCACATCAACACAAGATATACATGGTTCACTCCAGTGTGGGGCTACGTCCACCAATCTTCTTCTCTTCTTATTAATCTTTGGGATTCTTACATTCTTCTGCTCCTGTGCACAAAGCCACAGAGCTCACTCTACAAAGGATAGGATATCTATGCGCACCTTGCTAGATCCTTCTTCCCTGAGTTAGTTCAAGGCACAAAGCCAACTCCTTTCAATCATAGATCCTTCTTACAATCACTTGCACTCATCTCTGCGAGTCTCAACATACAGTATGCATGAAGCATTCACAACTGTTTGCACTTAGCAACCTTCATAGGTTCTTACACAAAGACGATAAGAACTTCACCTCTTCTTACATCGCTTAGCTATCTATTTATACATTACAAAAGAGGCCTAAACATGGGTAAAACCCATGGGCCAACATCCCATACCCGTTACATAAACCCTAAAACCCAAAAATCCCACAAAATGAGTGAGATCCTGTGACCTCTGCTTCGCCAGGGCATTCCGTCTTCGAGCAGCCTGTCGAAGTCCCAAAAATGGTCAAACACAAGCAACGTTTCCTCAAAACTTGGTCGAGGGCCAACAATACCGTACCTCTGAAAATCTAGATCTCCTGGCATGCGTCCTCTCCTGATTGACGGTGAGGATCTGCTTCAAATCCCAGGGACTTCGGAAATCTTACACCCCTTTGAAAGTTTTCTCCACTTCCTCTAGACTCTCAGATCTAGTGACACATGTCCCCCTCAAATGGATGGATGATATGGACTCTGGCTCTTCAGAGCTTCAAGAGCTCCCTCGACATTGCACTTTGAATTCTCTGAATTAATAAGGCTCTGGACCACGTGATGTTCTATCATGTTTCCTCCTTTGATCGATGGTTGAGAGTGACTCTGGACTTCGAGCCTTTGGGATTCCTCAACCCCTAACCACTTCCCTCTCTGATTTTCTAGAGTTCTGAACTTTGGGATTGATTGACACCTGTCCACTGAGATTAGCGGTGGAGTTTTACTCTGCTACTCTAGGCTTCAAGGATTTTCAAAGCATGACTTTCCAATCCTCCAAAGTACTCAGTCTTCAAACTTCTAGATCTGGTGCCATGTGTCCACTATGATGGACGAATCAGATGAAATCCGGCCTCTGGGCGTTCTCGACCCCAATTTATTCTGCTCGACTTTCCTTCGTAGTGCCTCCCCTCTGGAGTGATCGATCTGGTTAGACCTGTCCATTGAGATCAATGGTGGAGATGAGCTACGTTGTTTGGAGCTTCGAGAGACTTAAGAACTCCTGCCACAACACTTCCTTCCTTCCAGAGTGTTGAGCTTCCAAACTCTAGGATATGATGACACGTGTCCTTCTGCTTTAATGGCTAAGATGCGCTCTGGGAATTTGAAGCTTCGAGTCTTTCAGCCTCTACGCGCCCTGTGTACTTGTTCTCCCGGAGCACTGAAGCTCCAAACCTTCTCCAATATATGGATGCGTGTCCTGATTGATGGATGTTCCAGATCTACTTTGAATCCCCAAGAATTCAAGAGACTTGTCTCTTTTGTGCCTAAGTATAGAAAACCTCCAAACTTCTGGAATTTTGAAGCCCGACAGATGCTAAGGGTTAAATCTCGTGATACTTACCCGAATCCAATGACTGGCGATCCACATGCCTAGATCTAATGGATGAGATTTATCCTTCCTCCTGCGTGTGCCTCCTCCCATCCAGAATTCGATCCAACAGTCCATATTTGCTCGGACAGTTGATCTGACGGCAGTTGTAACTCCTCCTCCGTTGTTGTCTGCGCTTTCTTTTCAATAAAGAAATTTTTAGAATTTCAAGGCTCGACCTTTGACCTTCTCTTGCAAGGATGTTTTCTTGGTCTCTACCTACTGCACCTCTTGAGATTTTGAACTCCTTGGAGGTTTTCAAGGGGACTTGGCCCTTTTCTCCTTCAATGAATCCTTTTTCCCTCTTGGAAGCAAAGACGCTCTTTCTCCTGAGCTCAGACTTAAAGATGTTTAGAAAATATTTCTGTGCACTCCTTGCACTCGTCTTCCTTGAGAAATTTTCAAAAAAATTCTAAGTGTTGGTCCTATACACATCTTGCACGGGTCTTCCTCGAGCTTTTATACTCCATGGAGTATCTATGCACTCCTTTCACTTGCTCAATGAGACTTCACACTATCTCTTCTGAACAAATGAGTCTAAAAAGACTTTGCCCTCACTCTCCTTGCGTGTCTCTGTGCACTCCTTGCACTTACCTTCTAGTTTTCCCACTTGGCAACCTCCTCTCATAACTTGAAACAAAGTTCTCACGCACTCTTTGTGCCTGCTTAATGCACTCCTTGCAGAGCCTTCTCCTCAGAGTGTTTAGTAACTTTGGTATGCTTTCACTGGCACTTTTCCTTCTATGCTTTAGGCTTATTCTGGTGTTCCCACTTGGCATGCTCTTCACTCAAACTCATGACAAAGTTCAAAACACACTCCTTGCATTGGCTTCACAGAATATTTCAACTACTATAGTGTGCACTCCTTGAACAAGCCTAAAGATCCCATAACTACTCAAAAAAATACAGATAGGGAAATCTATCTAATTCCTGCAAAGGAAATATAGCATGAACTAACAACATTCATGGAATCTATAAACACACATAGTGGCCATTCAAATACATTCAAAAAACAAACACAAAAATACAGAAACTCATAAGAAGAAAAAAAAAAAACCTACTCTTTGTATTAATATCTAAATGGTTTTGTACAAATGTTTACAAGGCTAGAATGCAACTGAGTCTCAGCTCTTTCTCCTCTTCTCTCTTATAATATATCCCCTCAATTACCAACAACAACCTCTAATAGTCATAGATTACATAGATTTATACAAGAGGGGGATTCTCGAGCTTTCCCTCCAGCTACCTACTCACATTAAATGGAAATTAACTTCTATCTAATCTGAACCGGATCTAGATCTACCTATTGTTAGCCATTAAAGGAGACTCTACATATTACAATAAATCAGCTTGTACAACGACAGTGGCTTGGCTTTCCTTGAGCCTCCAAACTTTAATTACATCAATTTTTAAATTTATGCTCAAAATTTGAAAGGATGGGTGTGTCCTTCTTTGGGATCCATTCCCTCCAAGTCCGTTGATGTGCTTGCTACTGATGAGGTTGAGCGATTCTCCTGAATCATACTCTCATGCTGATAAAATCATGAGCTCCTTATCATGGCTCACCTACTACTGAGGTTTAGTTCCTCCAAGATCCTAATATGAATTTGGAGTTGTACATTTTCTCCTTTATCGTGTTGTTGTTGTTGTTGTCCTGTTGCTGTTGCGGGTTGTTCTCTGATCAGCCCCCCCTTCCTGACTGTCTCCTTTGTTGATTCCAACATCAAATTTTAATTTCTTCAATCTCCTTGTCCAGTTGATCTACTGGTTGGTTCCTTTCATGCAGTATGCTTTGCTACATCTCTTCTTCACCACACATATTAATGGGTAGATCGTCCTGATCTCCCATGCCGATTTTACCTCATATGAAATTGGCTTTCTACTCCTCTACAGGTTCAAATTATGTAGCCATGTTACTGAGCCTATGATCAACCATCTTCTCTGATAGTTTAGCTTCTTCCAGTTCCTCTGTCTCTCCTTGTGCTGGTACAACTCCAGCTTCATCTAGCTGTTCCTTGGGATGGAGTTCTTCTTCACTTTGCATGACTGTCTCCTTCTGGAAGTCTTCTTTTGTCACTGGATTGCTCAACCAATCCTCCAACAACTTTAACTTCTGGCCCTAATGAGTGAGCATCTTATCTAAGTTATCCTCTTCTCCTTTAACCACTTGGGAAGATGTCAATGTATGCTCCTTCTCCTTCATGATAGTCTTTGTTGGTTGTCTTCCTTCCTGTGCACTTTCAACATGTGCACTGGCCTTGACTGGGCTACTTGGAAAGAATATTCTGATTCCTCCCATGATAAGAATGAATCTTTGATTTTCCTCCTCTATCAACACTCCTTGCTTATCTGAACTCTTCTCTGAGCTCTTGAGACTCTTAGACAATCTCATCTCCTCTTTTCCCACCTAGCAACTTGAAATTTCATCTTTGCCCCCATTGAAGTCTACGAGATCTCTAGCCGATATCTCTTCCTCCTCACTGAGGGTTTCTCTAGTCTCTATTTCATAGATGTAAACCATTTCCTCCTTTGTTTCACTAAGGCCTTCAACTTCCCTCAACTACATCCTCAATACCTGTTGTTTCCTCTTGGAAACCAATTTTTACATGGGCCACTTTGATTTCTTCCTCAAAGGCCATTCGTACCTCCATATTTCCTGTGATTCTTGTTGCATATTCAGTAGCCATCTTCCTCTTCTGCCTCCAAGAACACAACTATTTCTTCTCCTTCAGCCCACCTGGTTTTCTGCTGCATCGGCTCTACAAATCAGAGCACCACTAGATTTCTCCTACATCCCTCCTGCTTGTCTATTAACTGCTTCACACTTGCCAACAATCTTCACAGAGCATCAACACTCTTCCTTCTCCTCCTTTGCGTTTTGTCTATAGAAAAATAATCTTCTCTGATACCACTTGATGCCGACCCCCCTTCCACTCTCGGGGTCTGCTTGACCTCCCGGTCTAGGATTTTTTTAATTTTGGAGCTGAAGTGTCTCATTGGTTCTTGCTAAACCCAAAATTTCATATTCCAGATGCCTCTTTCTTGTTCCCTGCACGTGAAACCGAGTCTGCGAGGGTCCTTATATGCCAATTGAGTCCTCCACGTGACTTTAGGACAAAACCACGGGCCAAAATATCCTTTTAACTCCAAATCGGGTATTAGCGCCTTTGCTTCAACAAAACCCTCATATGACTAAGGGCTGTGATCAGGTGCGTAACCAAAATGTGCAAATTCAGGACTCCAGAAATTCAGGCTCCGAGAGCTTCAACCTACACACCTTCCACAACCCCCAAACTCATGAATTTTTGAATTGACAGACCTCCAAACAATGATAGGGATCAATAATTTGAATAACTCATCGAGATATATGACTCAAATTCTCTTCGGGGTATTAACCGCTCCAATACATAACACCCGTGAATTTCCAAATTCCAAACTAACCGATCAGTTGACTGACACTTCTCCACAAATCAATGGTCTGTGTTAACTCCGAGTTTCGGGACTTAAGAGTTCTCCAAAACACTGTACCCTCCCTCCTTCGAACTCTGATCTAGTGAATGGGAAGATCCTTCACCTGCGTTTCCACTGCTACCAATGAACCTAATTCTCTCAACACTCCGGGCTTCAGATCCTTTCACGACACTTCTCCACCGTTCTCCCATAGTAACAAATCTCCAGACTGCCAGATCTAGTGCCACACACCCCCACAACTATATGATTGTGATGACCTCCGGTCTTCAGGCCTTTGGGAACATTCTAACCACACACCTCGTTTCCTCCAGAGTACCAGACCTCAAGACATCCAGATATCCTGCCACACATCCTCTCTTGATCGACAGTGATGATCTACTTCGGATCCCCTAGGACTTTAGGAATATTACACCCCTTTGAAATTGTGCTCCACTTCCTCCAGAGTGTTGGTTCCTCCAGACTCTCAGATCTTCTGACACGTGTCCCCCTGAAATTGACATCTGAGATGGACTCCAGCTCTTCGGAGCTTTGGGAGCCCCCTCGACACTGCACTTTGATTTCTTCAGAGTACTGAGACTCCGGATCATGGGATCTTCTGACACGTTACCTCCTTCGATCGATGGTTGAGAGTGACTCTAGCCTTCGAGAGTCCTCAAACCCAAACCACTTCCCTCTCTGATTTTCTGGAGTGTCGAACTCCGGGATCGGTTGACACTTATCCACTGAGATTAGCGGTGTATATTTACTCCTCTACCTTGGGCTTCGGGGATTTTCAAAGAATGACACTTACAATCCTCCGGAGTACTTAGTCTCTGGACTTCCAGATATGGTGCCATGTGTCCACTGTGATGGACGACTCGAATGAAATCTGACCTCTGGGCGTTCTCGACCCCAATTGCTTCTGCCCGAATTTCCTTCGGAGTGTTGGATCTGGTGACACCTATCTATCAAGATCAATGGTGGAGATGAGCTATGTTGTTTAGAGCTTCAGGATCCTTAAGAAATCCTTCCACAACACTTCCTTCCTCCTAGAGTGTCGACATTTCGGACTTGATCCAGGTGGATATTGGTGGCCACCCACCTTTTCCAAATGGCTCAAAACGGCTTTCTAGCAATTTTGGCAATTTACTATTTTTAGCAGGTTTTAACTTCCAGGGTCATTTTGAGGGCCCAAATGAAGGTTTTTCAATATTGAGGTTCTCAATGATAGCTAAATTCATGATTGAGCCCCCACAATGAATCTCCTCGATGATACCTTTCCAACGAGCTATCACACGCCTAAAATGGAGATCGTATGCAAAAGTTATGACCCCAGGAAGTTGATGTACTAACTTACCCAAACGGGGCCCACATGACTTTTGGCGCTTCATCTCCTGGAGTTAGGTTTTTGGATGTCTATGAATTTTGGCATTCCCATTTATTGTAAAAATTCCTTCAGAGCCTCATTGTAACCATCTTCTTGCGAATGCGAGTAGCCGTCACATCTCTTCTCAGAGATAAGCTGCCACCATTCTAGCGAGTCTTTCACTCCGTATTTTTACAGTCTCTGTACATTTATTTCATTAGTAGAAATCATGTATTACTATATATCTGTGTTTATGGTTGCATATATTGTGCATATCTATTATATTATTGAATATTTGCGATATCTCTATGCATTTCTTTATTATATCTCTGATCTCATTTCGTGCTGAAAATAATCCGGATCAGTGGTATCAGAGTAGGCTGCTCTTGATCGTTTTTTTTAGTGCATGTCCTCGATGAGGTCCAAGTATAGCAAGTTGGGTCTCGAGCTTGTCTCTCTTGAAGACAATCGCTCTCACACACCCAATTAACCCTCAATGGCGGAAGAAAAGAAAAACGACGGAGCAGACGATTCTATCAATCTGTTGCTTGAGCAAGCTCTCACGCGACAGAGGGACGAAATGATGGAGAATTTTTCCCACATCCTTCAATGCCTGTCAATAGCATCAGGCGCATCTTCATCAAGAGGCCACTTTGGAGGCACCTTGCCTTTCAAGGTACAAGTTAATTTTGATATTCCTGTATTTGAAGGACAAATAGATGCAAAAGCCCTAGAAAAATGGTTAACTCTTTTGGAAGGTTATTTCTCTATTCACAATTTTTACGACAAAGAAAAGATCACTTTTGCACTCCTTAAAGCTCTCCCTCATGTCAAACATTGGTGGGAAACTTACTGGGAGCAAAGTTCCACAGAGAAGTCTGTAATATATGGGGCCGATCCCACTTGGGATTTTTTTGTGGATGCGGTAAAAGAACAGTATTACCCTGTTGGAAACTATGAGGACCAGTACATGAGATGGACCACACTGTGGCAAGAGAGGGGCCAAGCAGTTCCGGAGTTCACCAATACCTTCCATACCTTTTGCACCAAGCTAGGTATCAAAGACTCTGAGCGACATTTGGTTCTGAAATACCACGGGGCTCTACACAGATACATCCAAACTGAAATGGATTTTCTGGACGTCTCATCACTCGGTGCTACTTATTGATATGCTATTAAAATTGACCAGAAATTTAAGCACCAGAACAAATGGGAATTCAAGTCTGCAAATCCGCAACAACCAAAGTATGACAAAGACAACTCTAACAAGCAGTCTCCCGAAAACCAGTCCAAGACACAAGAAAAGAAGGGTCACGGGAAGACAAAGAAGGACACCGGAAAATGGTGCGAGTTCCACAAAATCCCCTAGCACAACACCGATGAATGTCGCTCAAAACAATCATTGGTGGCTGAGATCAAAGACAAAGAGCCGAACCCTGATTCTGAATCTGATTCTAAAAATAATGGTAAAGGACAGATCATTGACGCAAACCCCACTACTATTGTCATGACCACAACAATTCAACCAGAAGAACCAACAGATCCTGAAGAGGGGGAGCACCTTTTTCATTCACAGATGTGGGTGAAGGGGACCCCGCTGCATTTTATTGTTGATAGCGAAAGCTAGAAGAACCTCATCTCAGCAAAGGTCGTCAAACAGTTGGGATTGTCAACAACACCACACCCGCAACCATACAACATCGGGTGGCTTCGGCAAGGATGAGATCTCCGTGTCAACCAACAGTGTCGATTTTCATACGACATCCAACCCTTCAAGGATGAGGTATTATGTGATGTTTCTCCACTGGATGTCTGTGATGTTCTCTTGGGCCAACCATATATGTAGAGACGCCATGCTGTTTATGAGTCTCGACCCCATAGTGTCATTATTACTTTGGGGGGGCATCTCTACAGAATACTAGAGGTAGTTCCGACTATTGTTCCACCTAAAAAGTGCCACAAGGTAGTATCTTATACTGCAAATTTTAGCTTCTTCACAATCTGTTCAAAAGGAGAACAAAAGGACATTGCAATCACTATAGCCTTGCCCCAAGCACCTTCTATCCAACAGAAGCAGGTCGATAAGGCTGCAACAAAGTGCAAAGATTCCTTCTGCACATCATCCTCTCATGTATCTCAACTTGTTGAGCAGCCTCAACCACAACAGGCTCATGACAGATTTCCACAAACTAAGCATCACGACGTCTCCAGCAAGACAAGCAGCTCACCAAGATGCAGATTCAACAAATGTTTTTCCCTCTCCCCCGGAAACTCAACGCAGTGGAGACCATTGCTTCCTAAGGAGGGAGGATTGATCCAGGTGGATATCGGTGGCCACCCACCTTTTCCAAATGGCTTAAAACGACTTTCTGACAATTTTGGCAATTTACTATTTTTAGCAGGTTTTAACTTCCGGGGCCATTTTGAGGGCCCAAATGAAGGTTTTTCAATATATAGGTTCTCAATGATATCCAAATTCATTATTGAGCCCCCAAAATGAATCTCCTCGACGATACCTTTCCAACGAGCTATCACACGCCTAAAACGAAGATCGTATGCAAAAGTTACGACCCCGGGAAGTTGATGTACTAACTTACCCAAACGGGGCCCACATGACTTTT
>ML797446.1:0-35367 GCA_009831015.1 Picea engelmannii
CATCATCATCATCATCATCATCATCATCATCATCATCATCATCATCATCATCATCATCATCATCATCATCATCATCATCATCATCATCATCATCATCATCATCATCATCATCATCATCATCATCATCAAATTTATTATTATTTTTATTTTAGCTAATTACTTTATAATATAATATTAAAATATGAAATTTATTCATTTTATTATTTAATATTAAAGTATTAAAATAGATGATATTTATTTATAGATTTATAAATCTAATTTTAATACATTAATTCTAATTTCAATGTTTATCATCATCATAATTTAATTATATCTATTAATACAACATATTTATTGATTTTAATATTTTATATTATTTAATATTAAAGTACACAAATATTAAATAAACGATATTTGTCTTAAGTTTTCTTTTTATTTATTTATAGATTTATAAATCTAATTTTAATACATTAATTCTAATTTCACTGAATTTTTATCATCATCATAATTTAATTGTATCAATTAATACAACCTATTTATTTATTTTATTAATTTAATCAATTACTTTACAATATAATTAAGATAAAATTTACTTTATTTAATCTTTAATTTATAATTAATTTTATTGGTTTTCTCATCTACAATAATTATAAACACAATAAGTTAAAGTATTGAATTACACAATACAACATAAAATCAATTATACAACATATTTATTGATTTTATTATTTTAATCAATTACTTTGCAATATAATTAAGATAAAATTTACTTTATTTAATCTTTAATTTATAATTAATTTTATTAGTTTTCTCATCTGCAATAATTATAAACACAATCAGTTAAAGTATTGAATTGCACAATAGTGTTTGTATTATATTTTTTAATAATATTATTATTTATATTATAATAATATTAATGTATAACTATTTTAAAATTAATTAAAAAATTATACATATTAAAAAAGAAATATTCACTTCATACTTACATTTTAAAATAGTTTAATTTGAAGGGTGCTAGGAGCGGGGATCATTATTGATCCTAATGGAAAAGTGGAATTGTCTTATGCTTATGGATTATGAACACTTTCTAACAATTGGGCAGAAGCCTATTCGTCACTCCATGGGCTAAGGTTAGCAACATAAAATAACATACATCACCTAATTGTTTTGGGAGATGCCAACACAATTATTAGGTCTATGATCAAGAAAGGCCCAAAAAATCACAAACTTGATTCAATCTTGATTAGAGCACATCATGGAGCCTCAAAGTTTCATGAAATCTCATATTTTCATGTCTTTCGGAGAAACAATATACAAGTTGATGCAATGATATGGCAATAAAGTTCAAAATGAGGGTGCTATGGGTAAATGGGATCCAAACTACCCATGTCATTCCTTAATCTCAAATTTAATGACAAGTACCTCATCCATAACTCCCCATGTGTCCCTCACTTGCAAGCTCATCTACCAAGATAAAGAAATAAACATGAAGAGGTCCAACATCCCCTTGCACATGTCTAAGGTTACAATGATGGGAGGTATTTTAATCCTCACCGAGGTAGATGAGATAATGAGCAGTTAGGTATCAACCACACAGGAGGACGTTAAGCTCTTCTACTTGTCTTTTTTAAGGTTGGTCTCCAATCTAATTTTCACTCTATTATTTCTTATACAATTGATTCTCTTCAAGGCTCGGTCTATGGTTTCTAGTGTCCCTATCTTCTCTAGATATGGAGGATCCAATTTAATATTGAATATCTAAGATTTAAAGTCTTGGGGTTCAATAATTGGTTCTCACATCCCAGCTATGGATTCATCACTTCTCTTGGTCTTGTTTGGACCTTAGTTTTGGTTCTTAGATAGCTATCTGGTTTTATCTTTGATCATTGTATGACCCTCAATTACTTTGAGCTTATCATTTTGCTATTCGGTTTCGTCTTTTGGGGCATAGTTCTTCCCCTGAGGACTTAGGGAAGTGGTGTCAAATCTATCTTTTCCCCTACTATAGGTCCTATTCAAGAGGTCTAATTGCATGTTGGTAGAGATCATTCTACCTCGTTCTTGGTCAATCTTCTTTCTTTTCCTTCAATTTTAAGATTGGAGGTTTGTCATCTCTTAGCTACATTTTCTTCAATTAACCTACACAATATGGATCCTTGTGATTTACTTGAGTTAAGGAGAATCTTCAGGTCCAATGAAGATATGGTACAAGGAAACATAGCCTCCATCCTTTCTCTCATTACCAAGTTCAATGCATATGTGCAACATTGCATGACAAAAATAACAGAAATCATGAACACCCTTTTGTAGGTCAAACAATGATTGGTCATCCTCGAGACTAAGTGCAATTTTCTCAAAAATCTGGTAGAAAACATGAACAAAGATGCACACTTGATGGCTTCCAACTAGAGGATCTCAGAGCAAGGGGAATATAAGGATGAGAACATGGTAATTCAAATGATAGAAGCCACGGACATTGAAAATAAGGAACCGACATGCAACAACACATGACTAGACGAAACAACAAGTCATCATACCTTTCTTTAGCATATGTTTTTTAAAACAATCAATATATTAGGTGTTTTTTATATGATTTACAGTAGTAGATACATCTCGATTATTTTTTCAAAAGAAATTAGTAAACTCTATAGAATTTTTTGGATAGTTTTGCACAATTTGAATGTTTTTGACTTTATGTATGTATACCTAATGTCGTCAACCTTGCTGCAACTATTTTTTATCATATAATTTACCAGTTTTTTAAAAAAAATAGTTTATTTTGAAACAATTTATTTTGAAACTTTGAGTGAGTGTAAACAATTTTTTTTGGATTCATAGGAGTTATGAACATCATCTTTACATATTTTTTAAACACCGAGAAGGATCAAATAGAAATTGAGATGTAAATTTCTTAGTATTTAAATATCTTTAGTTAAGTTGGATTTACAGTGGTGTGAGCTACATACATAGATACATATACATATATACATATACATATAATTTCTTGGTTATTGAGTTGGCATTTTCCATTGAAGAATCTAGGGTTTTCCTTGGGTACCATCCTAGAAATGAGGGGAAGTATGTGGGGGTTTTCCCTGGGAGGTGTTTTTTTTTAATTGAAATTGGTGGATTTTTTTTTTCATGTGGTTCACGACACCGGATATCGGTACTCGTTATGTCCATGGAAACCCCCCTCGAAATCCACGAGAGATCATAGGGAGGCCGAGTATTTTCAGAATATTGGGGGCTCAACAACAACAACATCTTATAGACCCATTTAAGGGAACAACATGTCACTCACAAGGAATTAAACTTGAGTGGGGAGGGTAACAATCATTCCTCCCAACCACCCAAGCTACATCCAATGGACGAAATTGGTGGATTTTTATTAAGTAAGAGATGCAATTTTTTTTGCAATAAGTTGACATAGGACTTCAAAATTTTCAAAATTACAAAATGGCAGCTTTCAGGGCCTGTTAGCAGATTGTTTTAGCTTGCCAAAAAAGACCTTACAAAAGACTTATGTGAACATCCACATTCATTCAAACTAATAGTGAAAATTTTAACATAAACCCCAAAACATAACCAGTAGAAACACTGCATTGGTTTATCATGAAAAGTAGGCTAGTCTTTCATACCTGAAATAGGCATGTTTGGTGACAGTAATAGAGAGTTTAAATTTGGAAGCAGGGAAATGCAGACTTGGGGAAGAGCTGCATCAGATCCCACAAAATCCTCGAAGTTGTTGATGTGGTGAACGAGTTTCACTTGAATGTCTTCCGACTGGACCCTAATTGCATTACACTCGTCCTAGAGGTGATGGAGTGATTAATGATGCCAAAGGGAAAGCTCTAGAACAGACAGAACCTGAGTTGCGAGGATGCTCAATCTTTCTTTCATGGTTTGCATAAAGTTTCTTAAGTCATCCATTTCTTGCTCCAGCTGGGCCAATCACATTCTCGAGCGATTACATCTACCCACAATGGAGTATCCACTAATGAATAATCCTGAGAGCAGGATCACCTTGAGTCTGCAAGAGTCAAATTGAGGGGAAATCTAAGAGGTTTCCGATCTAAAAATGGAGTGGGAGAAGGACATTAAGGGAAGGCCTAAGTATAGGCTAATAAATAGGGCCTTTATTTCCCATTTTTCGGAGCCCATAACCTCATTGTTAATGATAGCGGAGGACTGATGACATTTCCATGGTGTTCACTTTTGTCTCACAGACACGAGCTAACATGCGAGCTACATAGATAATCAAAAGGGTCAGATTGGTCAAGTTAAGAGGGAGGGAGCCAAGAGAGTCCATCCCATCTGAGACTAGAGTCACTAACGAAAAATGATGTAGAGTACATAAGATATGGTCATGACATATGCAAAATCCCATAAGCACAATTCGACGAGCAAGCAAAGTAAATAGATTGGTGATCTGGATGGGGCACGTAATATCGATGTGATGGGGAGAGTCTTCCATGCATGAGAAGGAGGATACAAGTGTTAAGAGTAAAAGGGTTGGAGGCGTGAGTCATAAGGAGGTAGGGGCATCAGGGGATGGGGATAAATCCCTTGGTCCCATTAATCCATAGATCTCCAACAATTCCTAATATGCCTTTGTTGGCTTGTTGATCTGCAATGGAATTAAGGTTGTGAAGGACATGCCACAAATCCACATATAAAAGATCCCATATGACACTCTAGATTCTAGTGAATATAGAGCTTAATGGGACATCTTTTGGGAGAGTATTGAGCTGGAGATGTTTAATAGTATACTTTGAGTCACCCAAAATAATGATTTTGTGAATGCCTTGAGAGTTGATGATGTAATACCTTGAAACAATGTGTAGGCGTCAACCTAGTTATTTGAATCTAGGCCTAAACTCCAGGAGTAGGTCAATTCAAATTTCCCTCCAGGGCCAAAGAGGACCCCTGTTGCACCTACCACCTTGTAAAATTTGAACTAGTGACTAGATGAGAACTAAACCCCACACTAACCAACTGTCCTATTACCTAAGACTGTTTCCTTGGGAAAAAATATAATTTCTTGGTATTTAAAAGATCTCCAGTTAAGATGGATGCTGGCCCTTGGTCATGTATTAAGGAAGAAATAAAATATTAAAGAAGAAGAAAGACAAGATATGAAGTGTGCGGAAGGCACATAAACCGAAGAGAGGGTGAAGTGGTCAAAGAAGCAGAAAAGAAGGAGCGAAGTAAAGGAATGCAAGCCATTGGAAGAGAAGATTTAGGAAGACAAAACAATAAGGAAGATGAATCGTGGACATGTTAGCAAGTGGAAGAAGACACTAATAGGTGCTTTGGAGCACCTCACGGAGAAGAAGGGAGAATAGATTAGCGAAGTCCTGAAAATGCGGGCTATGGGGACCTAGGGTTTTGGTATATAGGGTTTTGGTACCTAGGGTTTTGGTACCTAGGTTTTTTGCACCTGGAATTCGTTCTAGGATTTCTAAGAGTCGTAGAAGGATAAATATAGGTCTACAAGAGTGGAGAGGGTTGGTGTCAAGATAGAGGATTTGAGTTGAAGAAGTATATGTCTTGGAGCATTATTGTAATTTTGGATCTTAAGCTGGGTGCAAAGATCTATTCAGAAACTGGGTGCGCAGAGGGAGGGAATAAAGAGAAAGAGAGAGAAGGATTTGTAGCTGAGTGCGCAGATAGAATTGTGTATTTTCATCTACTTAATCAATAAGCACATTTATGTGGACGTAGACCTAGGGAGAGGGTGAACCACGTAAATATTGTTGTCCTTTGTGGTTGATGCTGTGTTATTTGCTATCTTTTATACTGCTATTGGATCATTGTTTTCCCTTATAGAAGATAAGATCTATTACGCACTTTGCGAAGTTAAACATAATACTGTTAAGAATCTCTAGGTTACCTTGCGTTGTTATTTTGGAATCATCTTGCACTTCCCCTAGTTGTAGACACTTGTGTCCTGCAACCCTCCCTATTGCTACTTCGGGTGAGACTTCATCTGCTTCGCAGGTGTTTCCGAAAGGGCTAGTAGTTAGGGTTTGTTGGTGTGCTATGAGAGTTGAACCCTGGGTTTGCCCCTGTGCCAACAAATGGTTCAATTGCTGGGACGTTCTTGAGGGAATGTCAAGGTGGTTTCCATCAAAGACAGAGATTCAGAAGTGGATAGAAGAAAAAGAAAGAGACTTCGCCGAAGCTCAGAACAAGAACCCTAGCATTATTACAAAAGACTGGTTGGGAAGGTACATCTTTACTGATGTGCATGAGATTTTATTTGCAAGAGTTCATAAGGAGTTGTACGAGTGGTTAGCTAGATTAGAAGACACTTAGTTTGAGATCAGATCTAGACCACCTATGGTTTGGACAACGACGCTGATTAAGAAAGTCAAGAGAGTCGATAACTCTGTGTCTAGAGAAGTGGATCTCTGGTTTGATAACACTATTGGAGGGTGCATTACTGAGTTTGCTATCGAAAAAGTAGAGTTATATAGTCAAGCAGAGAGGTATATCTTTAAGGGACCTAGAGGAAAGGTTCTACACTTTTTGAAGATGAATATTAAGATGTTGTTGCATGAGAAGAATATCTTGAAAATACAGTAATCAGTTGGATTTTAAAGCTAATGTTCAAGAATTCAAACAACGACAATGACATAGAGGCTGGAAACATGCGCAATGGGAGATCATTAAAAAATGTTCCTCTTGCGAACCTGTTTAAGCAGGGTTATGGACCATTGGCACAAGATGAAGATTTATACAGTGGAGAAGAAGAAGGGAGATCAGATGAGGAGTATTCAGAGTTCGGAAGGGAAGAGGAAGTAGAGACTGAAGAAATTCGTCAAGAAGAACCAAAAACTTTAGGGACTGCGCCTACTGTCAAAGTAAGTATTATTACTCCTCCTGTTGTTTTAGAAGAATTAAGTAATCAAAGTAACCATAGTAATCATAACACTCAGAGCATTGTCACAAGCAGTTTAGTACATACTCAATCGAGATACCAAGGAAGATCCATGGCAGATGAAATGAGGTTACCCATTTTCAGAGGAGATGGATCTGAGGAACCCGACCAACACTGGTTCTTATGCGAAGCTGTGTGGAGAATTAAGCAAGCCACCGATGAAGTTGTTAAGAGAGATCAGTTTAGTACTACCTTGAGGGATCACACATTGAGCTAGTATATGAAGTTTGTTTCAGGATCTGTACAACCTAAACCACTGAATGGCATTAAGGCTGTGTTTAGTGCAGATTTCAAGAAACCTAAGTCGGAGTCACAATGCATTACAAAGTTGAAGGAAATCAAGAAGAAGGTGATTGAACCTGTTTGGGAATTTGATCAGAGGTTTAAGACCTTGACATGCCATTAAGTTTTCAGATTCCAGACGAACAACACAAGGAATGGTTCATCGCTACCCTCCTACCACACATTAGAGTTCCTCTGATGCAACAGAAGGTCGCTTCACAGGCTAAAGCATTAGAGATTGCTACGAAACTAGAAGAAACCCCTATAGGAGAATCTAGCCCAGGTATGAGTCATATTTTGAATCAATTAACTACTTTATATTTACAGGTTGAAGACATGAAGAAAGATAAAGGAACGGAGAAAAGATAAGACATCTGGTGTATCAGATGTAAATCAGAGGGCCATGACAAAGAGCATTGTCCTTTATTTAATGAATACTTGGCCTCTGGGGCCCCTAACCCTTTGAAGCAGGCTACTATACCATGGTATGATGTATGTAGAACTAGACATTGCCTTGTTGAATACTATTATATGCAGAAATATGTCCAGACACCCACCAACCTTTATTGTACATTCTGCAAATCTGTGGGGCATTATGAGAAGGATTGTAGGGATTATGACCTCATGCATGAAAGATCAAGGGATACATATAGATTTCAAGGAGAGATACAATAAGAAGGGAATGTTGCGCAGTTCAAATCCCCAAGTAGAGGAAACTTCAACCCTCGTGGTGGATTCAGAGGAAGAGGAGGAGGAGGTATGGGTCAAGGTTGAGGTCATATTATTTTCTATAACTGTGCCCAACCAAGTCATTTGGAAAGGGATTGCAAGAACCCTTGTACTACTTTCAATTATAGTAATTCATTTGATCATGTCATCGAACATTGCCCAATATTGTTAGCTAAACTTTAGGAAAAACGAGGAGGAAACCAACAAGTCCAACTAATTTCGGCTGAACCTCATAGTGAAGAACCTAGAGTCGTTGTTATTACTAGAGGAGGCATTGTTAAAAGAGAAGATAGGGTGACTCCAGGAAAGACTATAGATGGATCATGGATCAGAAGAGCTGTAGAGAAGGCACAATTGTTTGATCCAAGGAGAGAAAAGCATACTTTTGAAGAAGCAAGGAGAGAATTTGCAGGAGAACATGCTTCTTCATCTAGGGCACAACTAGAAGTAAAGGAATGTGAAATGCCTCCAACATTTGATCAGTCTATCCCACTTAGGCATGGAAAAGAGTAAGCAAACTAGTGGACTTCTTGTATACTTGTATCAATTTGATTAAAGATGAAAGAGCTGTGCAGGAACTACAACACCTGATAAGATAGTATGAAATTGGAAGAATAGATCCTCTATTGAGTAGAGTTGTGAATCAAGTATCTAGGAAAAGGAGGACAAGCAAGGAAATGCACCTTAGTGCTTAGATCAGAGACTACGCCATGGATGATGTGGTCCTCAACCTGGGATTAGAAGTAAATTTCATGACAAAGAAAACTTGGGCATTGATGGGAAAACCTAAATTGATTTACTCTCCTATTAGGCTCAGGATGGCTAACCAGCAGGCAGTAATCCCCTTTGGAAGATTAGAGAATGTCCCTATGGACATCGACAAAGTGAGGAAATTTGTAGACTTCAAAGTGATCAAGATTGTTGGTGATAGTTGTCCCTATCCTATGTTGTTAGGAATTGATTGGGATTTCAACAATCTGACTGTTGTTGACCTAAAAAAGAGAAGAATGACATTCAAGGGTAATGGCCTTAGGGTCATTACACCTATTGATCCTGATGAAGTTCGTAGATACACCGAACCTATAAGAGAAGAAGACTTCACCTACGAGCTAGAGAACATCTATAAAATGACAGCAGGACAACAAGATTATATTAATCCTATAGTATATGGAAATCTAAGTTGGTGAATTGAGAGTGCATGCTCGTTAGATTCAAAAGAAGCATTGGAAAATTGGCAGAACAAAATGTATGAAGTATCTATGCGGAGGTGTGCCAGGTTAACCAAGGCAGTTCGCTGGATTGGCACATAAGTAAGTAATCTTCCTACATTTGATGGCTTGAATCATTTAGAGACATTTCTAGTTGAATTTGAGATAATTGTACCAGTACAACATAGATTGTTGGCACTAGATGAAGCCTTGAAAGAAACACCAGCTAGATGGTGTGGAACACATAAGAAGAACATCGCGGAGTGGGTACAATGTCGCACCTTATTGACAATGTGATTTTCAGACCAAGCTGAAGGATGCGAAGTTCGATACACATGTCAGAGTTGTCCTAATGACCATATGCGAAGTTGTGAGGAGGCCTCGAGCAACATTCCTAAAGAATAGTGGGTACATAAGTTCATTAACACCTTAGATATTACGCCTATCAACTGGTATCTTCAAGCAGAACTGCGCTTAGCCACTACTGATTGGTATGGTATGATCCATAACTTTATAGCTACATTCGTATTTGAAAGTCAGTACCCCACAATAGATCAGGCTTTACAAATTATAAGACAAAAGGTCTTTGAGGAATTATCTAACTCCCCTTTTGAACAAGAGGAAGATGAATGGACTGTGCCTATTCAACGGTTACAGGGTTGCTATAATATTAATGCTGATGAGGACGATGACCCTAGGAACGTGAACATGTTTGAAACTGAAGGACAAAGAGACATATAAGGGCCAGGGATTGAATTACCTTTTTTTGGGCAGCCCATTAAAATTAAGAAAGTTAATATTGGAATAGAACAAGCACCTAAGTTGGCTAATATTGGATACTATTGGGATGATGCTACTATTAGTAAGATTACATAACTATTTCATAAGTATCAAGACTTGTTTCCAACCAAGTTCACAGACATGAAGGGAATTAAAGGGCCCATGGGATAAATGAAGATCCCTTTGAGAGAAAATGCAAAATCTATCAAGCAGAGGCCTTACAGACTAAATCCCAAGTATAAGAAAAAAGTTAAGATTGAATTAGATAAAATGTTGGAAGCAAGAATCATAGAACCAGTTGAAGAATCTTAATGGATCAGCCCTATGGTAGTCCAAGATAAAAAGTCAGGAGAAATCAAAATCTGTGTAGATCTAAGGAAATTGAATGATGCATGTTTACATGATCCATTTCCTACACCTTTTACTGATGAAGTTATAGATAATGTAGGTGGACARGAAGTTTATTCATTCACATATGGATTTTCATGCTATCACCAGATCAAAATTTCTACGGAGGACAKACATAAGACTACATTTGCAACATAATGTGGTTCTTTTCAGTACACTGTGATGCCTTTTGGGTTGAAGAATGCACCAAGAATMTTTCGAGGGTGGTGGTTGAAKCATTTAAGGAATTTTTACAAAAGTTTTTGGAGGCATACTTTGATGACTGGACCATTTTTAGTCTATTGAAAGATCATATTGAATGTCTGAGATTAATGCTAGATAAGTGCAGGCAATGTCAGATTGCCCTGAACTTGAAGAASTGTATTTTATTTTCACCTTTTGGGGTGTTGTTAGGACACATTGTGTGTAAGCATGGGTTGTTGGTAGATCCTTCTAAGATTGATATCATTGTTGATCTACCTCCTCCTACTTCAATTAGATAGCTGCGCACTACATTGGGACACATTGGGTATTATAGAAAGTTTATTAATGGTTATGCATAGATAACGACACCCATGGAGAAGTTATTAAAGAAGGATAGTAAGTTTCAATGGACAAAAGAATGCCAACAGAGCTTCGACACACTAAAGCATAAAATGGTCACTGCGCCTATCTTGTTTTTTCCAGATTGGAGTAAGAAGTTCAAAGTTCATGTCGATTCTTCGTCCACTGCATTAGGAGTAGTCTTAGCACATCCAAGAGCAGGAGATATTGACCACCCTATAGCCTTTGCTAGTAGGAATCTATCTACATATGAAAGGAATTATACTACCACTAAAAGAGAAGGCTTAGCTATGGTATATGTGCTGCAAAAGTTTAGACACTACTTGTTGGGAGGACATTTTAAGATGTTTACTGATCATTTTGCATTGAAGTACTTAGTCAACAAGCCAGTGTTGGGGGGAAGAATATGTAGATGGATATTACTATTCCAGGAGTATGATTTTGAGATTGTGGTCAAGCCAGGAAGGATGAATAAAGGATCTGATCACTTATCCAGGTTAGAACATGGTGAGGAACCTACCATCTTAGATGATACACTACCAGATGCACAGTTGTTAGCCATCAGAAAAGTCGATGATAACTTCACCAAAATAGCCCAGTTCCTATCCATAGGAATGTCCCCTCATGAGTACACAATTATTTAGAAGAAACAATTGGTAGTCTGCGCTGCAAATTTTCAACTTATAGCTGGACAATTATATAAGATGGGACCAGATGAGATCTTAAGAAGATGTGTTATGGAGTCTGAAAGACCATTGATCCTTGCAAAATTACATAAAGGCATTACAAGAGGCCATTATGCAGGGAAAGTAACAACAAAAGGTTCTTAGAGCTGGCCTCTGGTGGCCCACTTTACACAAGGATGCTAGGGAATACTATAGAGCCTGTGATATATGTCAGAGAATAGAGAAGCCGTCAAGAAGGGATGAGATGCCTTTAGCACCTCATCTAACTTTACAGGCATTTGAGAAATGGGCTATTGACTTTGTGGGACCTATCAACCTGTTATCACATAAATTTGTCAAGGGCTGCAGGCCGCAACCATGAGCGCAACGCACAACACTCAGAGCGACTCATTCCAGGCCCGAAATCAATGGTCTAACAAAGATTAAATCTGGGCCATAGATCTCATTGGGAGAGATGAATGGTGGAAAATTATCGAGCGAATCGAGATTTTAAAATAATGTTAAAGTTAATCGTCAAAGGCCCGAAGTCCCGAAGGCCCGAAATAAATATGAGCCATTGATCAACAAGAGCCACACGTCATCAGATTTGTCACTCTGGGAGTTTTAAAATGAGAAACATTGCAAAGTCCCGAAGCCCGAAGTGCCTGAAGTCCCGAAGTGCCTTGAAGATAAGACCCAGGTCGTGGCAAGGTCACATAGAAGGTTGGCCCAAGAAGAAAGGTAAGAACCCAATGCATGATTGGTGACTCGGGTTTTCAAGGAAGCAATCGTGGCCGTCAGATGCATAGAAGATCCGACTGTCGAACTGAGAGGAGTGATTTCATCATTCGGGCATCGAGGAATATGTAGTCAAGTAATGTGAAATCTTCTAAAGCGTGAAATCCTGAAGCGTCATATGGGATAAGTGCTAGGTCATAGCTTGAGGTCACAAGCACGAAGGAGTGATGAAGAAGGAGTTGGCGCCTGAATCTTGAGTTTACGAAAACGCCCGTATTTGGTCACAGAAGAAGATATGGATAACCTCGAGGTGTCAAAATTGAATCACAGAAGTTGTTGGCACTGTCTCAGAATAGTTGTGGGTGTCAGGCCTCATCCTGATCCCGATAAAGGCAGTTACTAAGAATGAGAGCAATGGCTGAGACATCGTCTCAACACATAAATGGAAATCCAGAAAAGGATTGGCAGATTTGAGCTTGCATCTGATAGAGAGCTGCATGCATAGTATGATAGAGAAGGTCCAGAAGGAAGAGCTCGTGTATGACAACATAATGTTTTCTGCACAGTCTGATAGAGAATACGGCGACTGAAAACTTTGAATGCAACAATCCGATCACACTCTTGATGGTTGCAGCAGTTCTATTTATATATAGATAGTTTTGATATTTTGTAAAGGCCGAATGGTTGAGATAGGCTCCCTGATATTGTAATATTTTGATTGACAACAACTAGTTCTCTAGTTATGTATTTGTTTTTGAGACATCTTGGTTAATCTAAGTTAGATTTCTTACACCATATTATTTTCCTCTAAAACTGAGAGAGTTCATGTTTGATTGATTCACATGGATTGTTGTAACTATATTATGATAAATATTTGATTATAGTACTGTTATGATTTCTTTCAGCTTCCTTGAAATTTGAATCCAAGAGGACCTTGTGTTTAAGTTTTTCCTCCTTAGGCTGCTAGAAAATATGATGTTCATAACATACCTCTACAACTTTCTCACTAAATCTTCCTCCTACTCACCCTTGCTCCAACTTACTGACTGAATTTGATTCAAGACCTCAATGGCTGGTGCATTCTAGTCCAGATTTATGAGTTAGAGTGCTATTATTATTTAGTTTTCTCCATTTGACCACTCAAAGCTCAATTACCTTTGACATATAAACTGATGGGTACTTGGATTATCCTCATTACCGTATGAGGGTGATTACTAGTGCTAACATAAATGGCGCTGTTGTCAGGGACAGATTTTAGCAGATTGAAGAGCTCCCTGGGAAGAATGACATAGATCCAATTCTTGATGGCAGACAAGAGAGGGATACATAAATTGACTATAATCATCTACCTGGTGACTCCACATCAGAGACTTTACTGGGGAGGATCCTATTGACAAAAAGATGAAGGGAATGACTAGAGATAATCTTATGAGCTTTCTTCGTGAACTTCTATTGTTCTTTATCAGCTCATTTTTTTTCCCCTTCACATATAAAGAGGATCATATTTTTCTTTGTTTATTCGGTTGATCACCAACCTTCCTTTATATATCCATCCTTGGAAGAAGCAGACCTACTTTCTACCTGTGTTGTAGATGTTGATATTATATCCTTAGCTTAGCCTACTCATAAAGACGAGCTTCATATTGAAACCCCTCTTGAACTCAATCACCCTTGCAACCCTGAGGAGGTTGAAACTGATCCACAACCCCCTCAAATCTCATCACATCCTGCTGTTATTATTGAGCCTTGCCATCAGTGTGATAAGCCTCATATTCAACCCACTAGTTTTCAAACTAGAATCCGAGACAAGCTGTTTAAACCTTTAAAGCTTCCATATCATCTTCATCCTTATCCTCCTGATTTCTTTAAGTACTTTCCCCATTTTTCTGGAGAGGATCATGTTACAACTGTGAGGCATGTGGAGGCTTTCAATAACTTTATTGACCAGTTTGAGATAATTTATGAGGATGTTACCATGAGGTTGTTTTCCAAATCCTTGTTAGGAGATGCTGGTGTATGGTTTAAGGGCTTGGGAGCTGACTCCATTGGTTCCTGGGTTGAATTATGCAATACATTTTTAAGGTATTGGGGTGAGAACAAGTCATTTGATCAATACCTACATGAGTTCACTACTTCAAGAAGGGGAAAAAGGGAAGTTATGTCTACTTTTAATAGAAGGTTTCATAGCTTGTATTGCAACCTGCCCCTAGAAATTAAACCTTCTGAGACCACTGCCATGGTGTATTACATAGTGTCTCAACACTCTGACCTTGTTTTTTTATCTTAGGGAAAGAAGATCTACATCTTTATCACAATTGTTCATGGATGCTGAGGAAGTGGAGGAGAACCTCCGAGCTTGTGGCAGGATTCAAGGTCAGTATCATATCAAATTTGAACATGAGGGGGGTTTTACTTGCTGTGCCTATGAAGGAAAGACTCTGGATGATTTTGTCTTTGAAGCAGGTATCAATTAGCAGCCCTGTCTGGATGAAAATCATGTGTATGAACATCTAGAAGCAACAATTACTACTGTTCCTAAAATGGATATTTTTAACAGTTATATTCTTGATGAAATTGTTGTTTTAAAGGTCGATCATAGATGTGAAGGGCAACCCATTTTTGATAAATATTCTAGTGATGATGAGCAACAAGCTTATATTATATTTGATCACTATGAAGATATCAATGATGATGTAGAGGTTGGCCTTGTCACAAAAGACATACCTCGAAGTTTTGAGTAGGAGCAACCCTTAGTTGAGTCACGTGAATAGATCGTTTATACATAGCCATAAGTAAATCAACAATCATCAATGGATCAACAACCTCCTACGTCCAACCTTCTTCCACTTGTACCTACATTTCACCGTAAACAACTTTTTGACCCACAGATGCCTGTGGCTGTCATTCAATCATGTGTGCCTGTAGAACACACCAAACAAACTATCAATGGCTATGACACAATGAAGGTAACCTTCCATAATTTAATCATGCGTTGCCTTAAGTTTCATGACCCTGTCGATGAGTACATAGAAATATAATTCTCAGATGCTTTGGAGCATGCAGGATTGATATTTTTAGCAGCATTTGAAAGTAATATGGGCGATCATAAGAATGAAATTAGTCAACTGCCACACTCTTCTTATTTTTTATGTATCACTTACAGTGAAGCGAAGGATTCAATTATCAAACAGTTTGAATGGATCTAGTGGAAGTTTGCCTTCACCTAGCCCATTGTAAAAGTCAGTTAGCTTAGTTTTTGTACATAAATAAGCTCCTTTTGGAGCATGTGTATTTGTTTTCCTTTTATAAGTAGAATAATGAACATGTCGGCCTTCAAAAAAATGTTTTGAGCCAGACTCCATAACCCAACAACTAAGGCACTGGAACTACTTGTTCTTGGAAGCTCACAGGGAGCATGCCATCCCATGTGGAGCCAAATGTTATCACATAAATTTGTCAAGGGCCACAGGCCACATCCATGAGCACAGAGCACAACACTCAAAGCGACTCATTCCAGGCCCAAAATAAATGGTCAAGCAAATATTAAATATGGGCCGTAGATATCATTGGGAGAGATCAACGATGGAAAATTATTGAGGGAATCAAGATTTAAAAATAATGTTAAAGTTAATCATCAAAGGCCTGAAGTTCCGAAGGCCTGAAATAAATTTGAACCATTGATCAACAAGAGCCACGTGTCACTCCGGGAGTTTTAAAATCAGAAACATTGCAAAGTCTCGAAGGGTCGAAGCCCGAAGCACCTGAAGTCTCGAAGCACCTTGAAGATAAGCCCTAGGTCATAGCGAGGTCACATAGGAGGTGGTCCTAAGAAGAAAGGTAAGCACCCAACAAATGATTGGTGACTCGGGTTTTCAAGGAAGAAATCGCAGCCGTCGGATGCATAGCAGATCCGACTGTCGATCTGAGAGGAGTGATTTCGTCATTCAGGCATCGAGGAATCTGTAGTCAAGTAATGTGAAATCTACTGAAGCGCGAAATCCCGAAGAGTCATATGGGATAAGCGTCAGGTCATGGCCCGAGGTCACAAGCATGAAAGAGTGATGAAGAAGGAGCTGGCGCCTGAAGCTCGAGTTGTCGAAAACGCTTGTATTTGGTCACGGAAGAAGATCCGCATAACCTCAAGGTGTCAAAATTGTCTCGCAGAAGTCGTTGGCACCGTCTAAGAACAATTATGGGTGTCAGGCCTCGTCCTGATCCCGATAAAGGTAGATACTAAGAATGAGAGCAGTGGTTGAGAACTTGTCTCAGTACATAAATGGAAATCCAGAAAAGGATTGGAAGATTTGAGCTCATGTCTGAGAGAGAGAGATGCATGCACAGTCTGATAGAGAAAGTCCAGATGGAAGAGCTCACGTCTGACAATAGAAGATTGTCTGCACAGTCTGATAGAGAAGATGCAGAATGAAAAATTTGAATGTAGCAATCCGATCACACTCCTGATGGTTGCAACAATTTTGCTTATATATAGGCAATTTTGATATTTTGTAAAGGTCGAATGGTTGAGCTAGGCTCCCTGATATTGTAATATTTTGATTGAGAACAACTGGTTCTCTGGTTATGTATTTGTTTTTGAGACATGTTGTTTAATCTAAGTCAACTTTCTTACTCCATATTATTTGCCTCTGATACTGAGAGAGTTCATGTTTGATTGATTCACATGGATTGTTGTAATTTTATTATGATAAATGTTTGATTATAGTACTGTTATGATTTCTTTTAGCTTACTTGAAATTTGAACCCAAGAGGACCTTGTGTTTAAGTTTTTCCTCCTTAGGCTGTTGGAAAATCTGATGTTCATAGAAGACCTCTACACCTTTCTCACTAAATCTTCCTCCATATCAACCTTACTCCAACTTATTGACTGAAGTTGATTCAAGACCTCAATGGACGGTGCATTCTAGTCCATATTTATGAGTTAGAATGCTATTATTATTGAGTTTTCTCCATTTGACCACTCAAAACTCAATTACCTGTGACATATAAACTGATGGGTACTGGGCTTAACCTCATTACAGTCTGAGGGTGATTCCTAGTGCTAACATAACCTACCAGGGACGTGCACAGGAGCTCGATACATTATCACTGCTACAAAATATTTGACTAGATGGGCAAAAGCAATAACAGTTAAGGATTGTAGTGCAGCTATAGATGCACGGTTTATATTTGATGATATCATAACCAGATTTGGATGCCCAAAGATCCTTATGAGTGATCAAGGCACACATTTCATCAACAAAACTATTGAAGCCTTGACTCAGGAGTTCGAAGTTCACCATTAGAAGAGCACTCCATACCACCCACAAGTGAATGTTGCAGTTGAAGCCTTCAATAAGATTTTGGAGACAACATTGACTAATATTTTCATAGTTAATAGAGATGATTGGGATTTGAGGATTCCAGTAGTGTAATGGGTTTATAGAACTACTTGCAAAAAGTTAACCATGCAAACTCCCTTTAAGTTAGTATATGGCTTGGAAGCAGTAGTACCTATGGAAAACTTGGTTCCTAATTTAAGAATTGCAACATTTACAGGTATGGATGACACCGATGTTGTTCAAGACAGGCTCGCATAGTTGATGGAACTAGAGGAAGACAAGTTCATTGCAGGATTTCATCAACAGGTACAAAAAGAACAAGAAAAGGATTACCACGATAGACATATCAAGAGGAAAGCATTCAAACAAGGAGATTTGGTACTTTTATACGACAACAAGTTCGTGAAGCATCCAGGAAAGTTCAGGACACACTGGCTTGGATCATTTGAGCTTTCCTATGTTACAGAGGATGGAGTTGAGAAGTTGAAGACCCTTAATGGAGAATGGAAGGATGGTTTAGTGAATGGGAGCCGGTTAAAGATGTATTGTGACAATCAGCTGCCCCACAAATCTTAGTAAAATAAAAGGAAGAAGGGTCTAGGTACCAGGTGTAGTTGAAATGGGGTACCAGACACATAAAAGATAGTCTACACACGATAGGGAGGGACAGAGCAGAAAGCACAGGCTGCTTCTTGCAGTATGCAGTCGAAGTAATACAGGAGGTTCAATCCTACAGTGACTCGGGACGAGTCACATGTGAGTGTTGGGGGCCTGTTGGCCCTTGGTCATGTATTAGGGAAGAAAGAAAATATTAAATAAGAAGAAAGACAAGGTATGAAGAGCGCATAAGGCACACAAACCGAAAAGGGGGTGAAGTAGTCAAAGAAGAAGAAAATAAGGAGCGAAGTAAAGGAAAACAAGCCATTGGAAGAGAAGATCTAGGAAGACAAAGAAACAAGGAAGATGAATCGTGGACAGGTCAGCAAGCGAAATAAGACACTAATAGGTGCTTTGGAGCACCACGCAGAGAAGAAGGGAGAACAAGTTGGCGAAGTCCTCAAAATGCGGGCTATGGGGACCTAGGGTTTTTGCACCTAGACTTCAATTTAGGATTTCTAAGAGTCATAGAAGGATACATAGAGGTCTAGAAGAGTGGAAAGGGTTGGTGTCAAGATAGAGGATTTGAGTTGAAGAAGTATGTGTCTTGGAGCATTATTGTAATTTTGGATCTTCAGCTGGGTGTGAAGATCTATTCTACAATTGGGTGCGCAGAGGGAGGGAATAAAGAGAAAGAGAGAGAAGGATATGCAACTGAGTGCACATATATAACTGTGTATTTTCATCTACTTAATCAATAAACACAGTTCTGTGGACGTAGCCCTAGGGAGAGGGTGAACCATGTAAATCTTGTTGTCCTTTATGGTTGATACTGTATTATTTGCTATATTTTATACTGCTATTGCATTACTGTTTTCCCTTATTGAAGATAAGATCTATAACACACTTCGTGAAGTTAACCATAATACTGTTAAGAATCTCTAGGTTACCTTGCATTGTTATTTTGGAGTCATCTTGCACTTCCCCTGGTTGTAGACACTTGTGTCCTACAACCCCCCCTATTGCTACTTCGGGTGAGACTTCATCTGCTTCGTAGGTGTTGCCGAAAGGGCCAATAGTTAGGGTTTGTTGGTGCACTGTGAGAGTTGAACCCTAGGTTTGCCCCTGTGCCAACAATGGATTTACAATGGTGTGCCACACTTTATATCATGTAGCCACCATCAATACCATGAATACCATGAGTTGATAAATAATAGTCACTATTAATATCAAATAGAATTACCTGAAATTCCTTTTTTTAATAATTATACGATTTAATTTCTATAATATTATTTTTATGTATATACAAATTTGTAAATAAATATTATTTAAAACATATTAAACTTATTATTATTATGTATTTAATTTACACAATATTTTATATTGAGTTGACATATACTAACATCAACATTAAATATGGGGTTTGGATAAATGTTTCAATCTCTTCAATATTAAATTACAAAATACACCTCTTTTTTCTTAATAAAACAATTAATATTTTTCAGATGTCTAAACCATATATATGTAAGTCAAAAGGCACCATAAAAAACAAACATAAATATAAAAATATATTCATTAGATAAACATTAAACATTAAACATTTACACCTCTTTTTCCTTAATAAAACAATTAATACTTTTCAAGTATCTAAACCATATATATGTAAGTCAAAAGGCACCATAAAAAACAAATATAAATATAAAAATATATTCATTAAATAAACATCGGACATTTTTGTTAAAACATGTAAGTCAGAAAGCACTATAATATTATCAATTGATTAGATAAACATAAATAAAAAAGTTACTTCCCTTTATATTATTAGAGGGAGTTGGGGTTCAATAATGTTAGTAGACTTTTATATGAGCAAAGCAAAAGTAAGTTGGGGGGCCAATGATGTTACGAGACTTTGAATTGTGAGCAAATTTTACATAACGTATAAAAATGGGTTTTTAAAAGGTATTGATTAAAAATAATTTTTATATAAATTAATTTAGAAATTAATTTTGTGACTTAATTTAAGTAATGGAGTATAAAAATGGGTTTTTAAAAGGTATTGATTAAAAATAATTTTTACAATTAATTTAGTGACTTAATTTAAGTAATGGAGTATTTTGAGTTTTATGTAAGAAGTTTTGAGATTGATTTTTTTTAATAGATTGCTTTTTATTATGTATTTTATTTAATATTTTTATTAAATTAAATATTATAATTAATATTAATAACTTTACACTAAATACTATGCCGTATGCATGATTGTAGTGTAGTGACCAAAATTTTTATTTAAAAAATAAAAAATAATTAAAAAATAAATTTTATACCAAATAGAAAATAACAAATCAGTAGTAAAAATAAACCATATACATTTAAGATGACAGAGACTCTTGAATCAATAGAGAAGAGTGTTTGTTAATTATTTCCATGATAATTTCAAGATTTTAAATCATACATTTAAGTTGAAAAAATACAATAAGTTAAGAATTTTTCTATGTCTTTTTTTAAATAAGATGGAAAGTATTTATCAAGGCCAAATATAAATACAATAAGTTAAGAATTTTTCTATGTCTTTTTTTAAATAAGATGAAAAGTATTTATCAAGGCCAAATATAAATACATGCCAGGCTAAGGGGTTTCAAATGAAAATTTTATTTTGGAGTCTTTGATTGATTTGATTAATATAGCTTAAGGTTTGTATTCTTTTAGGTAATAAAATGAAGGTTCCAAATGAAAATCTCATCTTGAGTTTTTGATTTGATTAATATAATTTAATATTTATATTTTTTTTGGAAATAAAATAAAGAAGTTCATGACTACCTATTAACATGTCTTTGGTCTTGAGTATTGAATTCCAAGCAGTAAAATTTATCACTTCACACGTGGCCTTTAACTTAAGTTTTATATAAAAACATAGATTTTTGAGAGTAACCATGCCTATGCCCTCTAAACATATTACTAAAAAACATAGATAAAGAAAGCAACAGATAAAAGATGGAATCAAATTCCAAGGCCATCTAAGCATCATCATCATCATCATGGGGCAACAAAAGTATATGCTAGTGACTATTTAACTTCCTCTTTAGTTGCATCCTCTATAGATACCCTCTCAGAATCTTGTATGGATTGAAGGAAGAAATAATAGTTCTCATTCAAATGTTGAGTCTCTGCTTTGATTTCTTACAGGCCTTGTTGTTGTCTTCTTCTAATTCATCATAGTGCCTTGCAATAAGCTCTTTTATTTTCTAGTATAAATCTAGAGTAAGAGAGTAATGAGTAAGTTGGTTTTGGGAGAATCCCGACTTTGACACAATGTTAGCTAGTTATGCCTCAATATGTGAGTTGCTGGCAACCCTTCTTTCTTTGTCTTACATGCTCCAATTTTTGAATTTTTTGAATCATAGTTGGTTTGTGCCTTTCATTAAACCCTTTAGTAATTTGTTGCATCTTCGTTTCTTTTGCACTAGTCGAGTATGGCGTCATGCATTCCACCTCATCCCTTTGCTAGCTAGATATTTATCTTTGTGTCATGGATATCTCCTACATACATCTTCTTCCTCCTCTCCTTTTACTATCTTCTCATGGCTCAGAGGAGTCTTTTGCACTAGAATGCCCCTCCTCAAATCCATGTGTCTCCTCTTCTTTGTTTTCTCCTCATGCTTTGTTTCCTTTTGACTACTTCACAATTTAGAGGCTATAAGAGTGTTGACGCTTGAATCCGTCAGGATCGAAAGGACAACCTCACGAGGATATGAAGCATTGATCCAGGTGGATATTGGTGGCCTCATTGGGTATGACTTATAGATACGTTGTCAATATCGAGCATAAATTTAATCAGAAGAGGCGAGAGTTTGGATCTGCAAACTCCTCACAGTCGAAGTAGGGCAAAGGCGGCCCCGACCCACACAACAAGGGATAGAGAAAAGATGGCTACTCTCAGGAAAACCAGTCCAGGACGCAACACAACAAGGACAATGAGAAGACGAAGAAGGACACGAGAAAATGGTGCGAGTACCATAAAATCCCTTGGCACAACACTAAAGAATGCCGCTCCAAGCAGTCACTTGTGGCCGAGCTGAAGGCTTCTGAGTCAGAGGCCGATTCTAATTTCGAATCAAATCCCAAAGGATGGAAGTGGAATATTGATGCTGAACCCAATGCCATTATCGCTACCACCCAAAGTCCGACCAAGCGAACCAAAAGAACCATAGGAAGGGGAACACTTATTTCACTCACAGATGTGGGTAAAGGGGGCTCCGCTTCAGTTCATTGTTGATAGCGACAGTCATAAGAACCTGATTTCAACAGAGGTCATCAAGCGGTTAGACCTGCCGATGACACTGCACCCGCATCCCTACACCATCAGGCCAAGGAAGAGATCTCTGTGTCAGCCAACACTACCGCCTACCCTACGACATCAATCCTTTCAAATATGAGGTATTGTGTGATATTGCTCCCCTTGAAGTTTGTGATGTTCTTTTAGGACAACCATATTTGTGAAAGAGTCATGCCGTGTATGAGTCTAGACCTTGCATTATTATTATTATTTTGGGTAGACAATTGTACAGGATACCAGAGGTAGCGCCGCCTACTGCTATTTATTTAATCTCTGCTAAGCAATGTAGTAAGGTCATTTCATAGACCGAGAAGTTCATCTTCTTTGTGATCCATGCTCACAGCAATCATAAGGTTGCCGCCACATCCGTGGCCTCTACACGGAGCCTCTCTTTGCACCAGAAGAAAGTGGACATGATCGTGGAAGAGTACTGAGACATTTTCTCCTCACCCACTAGGGTACCGACGCACTGCCAAGTCAAGCATCCAATTGATCTGACCCTTGATGCACCTTTGCCTAATGGACTAGTCTATCATCGCTCGCTAATGGAAAATGACGAAATCAGGCGTAAGATCCAAGAGCTTCTTCAAAAGGGGAACATCAGACCCAACTCCTCCCCTTGTGGAAGCCCGATTGTACTGGTGTAGAATAAGGACAAGACTTGGCGACTTTGCATTGATTACAAAGCATTATACAAAATCACAGTCAGGAACCGATACCCAATTCCCATGATTGATGACCTTCTTGACCAACTCAAGGGGGTAGAGTTCTTCAACAATATTGACCCAAAGTTTGGCTGCCACCAGGTTCCCATCGAACCAACTGATGTATGGAAGATAACCTTCAAATCTAAAGAAGGTCTCTTCGAATGGCTGGTCATGCCCTTTGGCTTAAAAATGCACCAACCACTTTCATGAGGTTGATGGATGATGTATTGAGACCCTTCACCAACTATTTTGTGGTGGTATATTTGGATGACATCTTCATCTTCGACAGAATTTGGGAGGAGCACATGCGACATCTTCAACAGGTTTTGAGCACTCTGCGACAACACAAGCTATAGGCCAACTTGGAAAAATGATCCTTTTGCATGAACATGGTCCAATACTTGGGATACATTGTTGATGAGCATGGGGTACATGTTGATCTAGCTAAGATCCAAGTCATCTATGACTGGCCAGCCCTGACCACACTAACCGAGCTTCGAAGCTTCTTGGGACTGGCCAACTTCTATCGACTGTTCATGTTAGGATTCTCCCATATTGCATGGGCCCTCAACTAGGTGACCAAGGGCAGTGGCAGGGAAAATTTTGTGTGGGGGAATGAACAACAATGAGCATTCGATGATCTGAAGCATCACTTGTGCTCAACTCTAGTTCTCTCCTTGCCCGATCTACAAAAACCGTTCGAGATTGAGACTGATGCATCTGACTATGCTGTAGGCACATTTCTCACTCAATACAGTCATCCGGTGGAATACCATAGTGAGACACTCTCAGATACTGTCCGGAAATACCCCACCTATGACAAGGAAATGTATTCCATTGTACAAGAATGTCGTCAATGGAAACATTATATTCTAGGAAAGGAGGCAATCATCCACATTGATCATAAGCCTCTACAGTTCATATAGACACATGGGAAATTGCAGAATGACTGCCATAAGAAGTGGTCCAACTACATGCAACAGTTCCATCTCAACATCAAGTATAAGACATGGATATCAAATCATGTCGTTGACTGCCTCAGTCAACCTCCCGTGGATGCACTCACCACTGTGCTCCATTCCTGTGGACATGAGGCATATGAGTGGCCCCAACTTTATCAGCTAGATCTGGAATTCGCCACCACCTATCAACTCTTGGGTACATGCACGACTGTCACCGATTTTCACATTTAGGATGGACTATTATGCCATCTGGGCCATCTCTTTATTCCTACAAGAGAGTGCACAAAGATGATTTGGGAATCCCACTACAGTCAGATGGCGAGACATTTTTGCGTGGAGAAAACTGTGGCCGTTCCTCAGAAACATTTTTATTGGCCAAAACTTCCATAGGACGTCAAAAAGTATATTATATCTTGCATTGCCTTTGCCATTGCCAAGCCATCCATCAAGAAGAAAGGTTTATACACCCCTCTTCCTACTCCCGAGAATCCTTGGGAATCCATCTCAATGGATTACATGTCTGGTCTTCCATCCACCAAGAAAGGAAATGATTGTGTATTTGTGGTTGTTGATCGATTTTTGAGGATGGCCATCCTCACATCCTGTAAGAAGAATATCACAACAACAGATACTGTGAAGCTCTTCTTTGAACGAGTGTGGGTCCATTTTGGGATACCACATACCATCATCTCCGACCAGGACAACAGGTTCCTCAACACATTTTGGTCGAGTCTCTGGTCACTGTTGGACACCAAGATCACTAAATCCACTTCTTTCCACCCCCAAACAGAAGACCAAACATAGGTTGTCAATAAGATGATTTTTCACATCCTGCGCATGTTCAACTCTAAGAATCCACGTACATGGGATGGGAGTCTCCCCTATGTTCAATACACTTACAACATGGCTCACCATAGATCCACCGACCATAACCCATTTCAGGTGGGGTTGGGATTCCAACCCTTGGGTCCCATTAATGTTTCACTACCTCTTTCTACCACACCGACATACTCTTCCCATGTTTATTTTGAGACCGACAAAGACACCAAATTCATTGAGTGGATTCAACACATCCGCCAACAGGTCCAGGAGATTTTGCAAAAATCCAATGCTAAGTACAAGAAACACCATGATCAACACAGGGTACCACACCAGTTTCAGGTTGGAGACAAAGTCTAATTACATTTGTAGAAGGAGCGTCTTACAGGGCCCCATCAAAATCTTCACCCACTTCGCTATGGGCCTTACACTATCACCAAAGCTATGAGTAGCAATGATTTTGAGCTCAACACTCCACCCTTCCTTGGCTTGCACCCAATGTTCAATGTGGACCTCCTTCGTCCATATTTCCCAGCATTATTGGACACCTTAGAGATTGCAGAACAAATGACACCAACAAATCTCAACCCTGACTGCATGGAACAAGCATCCACTGATCAAATAGTGGACACATAGGTCAAGGGAACTCGCCAACAGAGGATCCAACTTTATTGGGTTGTCAAGGCAGGATAGATCCTACACCAAGGAAAGTGGCTCACCTGGGGCCAAATTCAATAGAAGTTTCCTCACCTGATGGGGGAACTCAACATAATGGAGACCATTTCTTCCTAAGGGAGGAGGATTGATCCAGGTGGATATTGGTGGCCACCCACCTATTCCAAATGGCTCCTCTTGACTGTTTTTAGTTCAACACGTTCTTTTGTACTTCTTTGTAATTGTGGGTTCTACACTTTCGGGGCTGTCTAAAGCCCTACACATCTTCCAGGTGGATACTAGTGGCCTCCCATCTAATCTAACTGGCTTGTTTTGTATGTTTTCATGTCAACACATATTGTTGTACTTCTAGGGCCGTTTTGGGGCCCTAAACATTGTTTTTTTGGATCGCCATAGTCAAATTGTAGACAGAGTCAGAGTTTGATGATGCAATGTGTATTTCTCTAAAAGACCTTTCCAACGGGATATCACACACCTAAAATGGAGGTCGTATGAAAACATTACGACCCCAGGAAGTTGAGATACCAACTTACCCATAGGGCCCACATAACTTTTGGTGTTTTACCTCCCAGGGTTAGGTTTTTGGATGTCTAGGGTTTTGGAATTCATGAGTAATATAAAAAAGGCTTCTGGAGACTCATTGTAATCATTCTACTCAGACAAATGTGTGTAGCAACCACATCTCTTCTCAGAGATAAGTACCACCATTCGAGCAAGTTTTTCAGTTCTACAGTTTTATATTTTTAACCTATTTCATTTATTCAACAAAAGATATTGTTCACTGGATATCTATGTTGTTCTGCATATCTCTATGTTTATTATATTAAGTCTGTTAATCATTTTGTTCCGCTCCTAAATACGTATCAATCCCCCTGCGTTTTTAAAGAGGTGGTACTCCTCTTTGGCTTAAAGATATAACTTGAATACGTTGGATTAGGATAATGCTTAGGAGAAAACCCTAGGTCTTTATTGCTTGAATTTATGAAATGATATGGTTTTCAATGACCCGATATAATATTTATGTACAACAATAAGTCTCTTTACAATAAGAAAAGATTGAAGTAGGGATTCAAGATCAGAAATTCTTTGTGATCAACATCATATACACAATCTTGTTAATCATATATAAATGCATCCATGTCTTCTTCACAAAAATAGGAGAGAATAATTTGATCATCTCAAATAATTTTAAAAGAGTAATGCTATTAAGATTAAAAGAGAATTTGATAGGTCAATCTCAAATACCTCATACTTAAGACTCAAAGTTACAAGATATAGTCGAAATCAACCCCGAAGCATTTGTTTGTGGAGTTTATTCATGAAAAATGTTCTTCATTACAAAATATTTGAAAGTAATGTATATGGTTGTAAATACTCCATGATCATACAAGAAACAAATTTTGGAAGAATACAAGAAGAAAACTCAAGAACTCAACCTTGTACCCAATTTAGAGACTTAAGCATAAGGCTATGAGAAATGGTGTAGAAGAATAGAAAGAGTGGAGAAGATGGAGATCTCTTTTCTTTGATCAAAAGCTTGGCCATATATTCATGGTTGTACCTTCTTCTTCCTTTGATCTTCTGGCCTGCCCCTTTGATAATTTTGATTCTTGAACCATTGATGAAGCCCTTCTTCTCTTTTTAAAATGAGATCTTCTAACTACTTGAGTAGTTAGGTTTTATTTCTCTTGAATTTCCCGTACAATTCTTTTCTTGAAGTATTTTTTTTTTAATTAAAGTCTCATTAAGTCCTCATTAATGAACTCACATCATTAATATACACATATCCAAAATGGGTCCCTTTCCTTTTATAATAAAAGTATTTTTTAAAATAAACTTTTATTTTTCAAAATTTAATTAATTGCCTTTTTAAAGAGGGGTATTGTGTTTTAATTTTTTGGAAGTGATAGTCAATATTTTAGCCATGGAAATCACTTCTGATGCGATCTTCATCATCTTATATTTCCAACGATATAAAGTTTACCCAAATCCATCGCCCGGATCTCAAGACATGAGCTCATGAAGTTGAGTTTTCACGCAGGCCCATTAAAAATGAAGCCGATTGATATTTTAATTGTTGGGAAAAATGTGGCCACTTTTAGCCCTTCAAACCTATACCATAATCTTCTTCGTCGAAATAAATTTCCAATGGTATAAATTTTGCATGATTCCGACACGTAGAGCTCAAGTTACAGCCTCTGCAAAATCGTGACTCAGCCACCATCGATCGGATGTCTTGGGAAAATGTGGGCCCTTGATCTTGGATTCGTCCTCCTTTAGTTCAAAATTCAACTTTTATTGTAAATCCCATCCCACATGCATGGGAAATTTTGAGTTTTAGTATTATATAATACTAAGTGTTTCATACACTTACTAAGAAACATTAAAGAGAAGATTATGGAGCTTAGTGGGTCGACCTCCCTTGGAAAATCAATCAAATAGTAATAATTTAGTCAACAAATCAGTCTCCACCTCATTGCCCCTCATTGATGAGTCAAACATTCACATTTTTCCATGTGCCATCACTTGATAAGCTGCCACATGTCACCAATGATGAGATGCAACATGTCTTCATATGAAAGGTAAAAAATATGTCATATGTATCCAATAAGAGTGTGACATGTGTCACTCTCATAAAATTGCCATAAACATATTATTGGATGCCATGTGGCATTCCTCCACAAGCTGCAATATGTAAAAATCTTATTGGTTGTGAATAAAAAATTAATTTATAAAATAGGTGGTTAATGTGTTAAGTATGGGAGGAGGGTGGAATGAGAGAGGGGGAAGGGAAAGGGTAGTTAGGGAAGGGGAAAAATGAGGGGACTGGAGGTGAGGGGGTGACATAGGGTGAGGTAAGGGGGGATAGTTTGTAGGCATCAGACTTTGGGGGTGAGGGAGTGAGGGAAGTGAGGGGGTAAGGGAGTCCAAGAGGACTTAGAATTTTTTCTAAGTATGGAGTGGTGAGGGGGTGAGTAGGTTGGCGGGTATGGGCGAGGGAAGTGGGTAAGTCCACGAGTGCAACAACCTGCGAACCCAATGAACCCAAAAATTCTAAGTGTTGAGTGTACGGAGTTGGGTAAGGTGAGAAATAAGGAAAAAAAAACTAAGTATGGAAGAAATAGGAGAGGGGAAATAAGAAAGGAAATGGAGTAACAGGTAATTTAAAAAATAATCTAAGTATGGAAGAGGTAAAGGAGAGGAGAAGAGAAAATTTCAGGAAAAAATCTAAGTGTGGGAAAGGGGAAAGGGGAATTGGAGATAAAGAGTATGGTGGGTGCTCATAGATGATATAGTAGAATATTTGTATGGGTTTTGAACCCAACACAAGAACATATTTTAAGGGTCTTGGGCCTGGAAATTAATGAATAAAACTAGGGTCTTGGACTCAAAAATTTAAATGCAATTCCAAGAGATTAACTTATTCCACATAGAAGAAGCGCACCCTCTTCTACCTAAAATTTAAACCTGGATATCTTGAGCATATGAACTCGGATTTCTGATCCGAAAAATGCATGGCAAAGTTGAGACTAAGGGATAAACAATGAACTTATAATAGTTCAAAATTTTTCATCTTCCAATATCATTTTTTATTATTATTCCAGGAGCGAGAACATATAGGTGACCAAATTTTGGTTAACAACAGGCTCCAACTGCGGGATAGTGACCCCCTGTGGGTTGCTGAGAACACAAAAATATCAAGACCAATTACCTTCTCCATTGGGCTATGGAGTCATCTTCAAAACAATTCCTGTAATTCTTCTTCTTTCATTGAGTTATCTTCAAACTTCAATATAAAGACTGCCTTATTGTGCAAAACTGAACCAAAGAAAAAAAATATGTACATACATGATCTACCTACCATAGCTTACTTGAAATAAAGGAGCACCTTAGGTGTAGAAAGATTTCTAGTGGAACCATTCAAGCATTGGTCTGATTTGTGGAATGAACTCCATCACTATGGGACATATTGAAACTTGTACCATTGAGTTAGGGGCACTCTCAATATGTACCAGAGAAAGATTGAGCAAGGTGTGTTGAGGATATGATTGTGTTGCTTCTCCAACAATGCTCTCTAACCATAATTCAATGAAATCAATTCTTGTTTTCTCAAAAATGTTATTGCCTTTGATTGGATGAGGAGTTTCTATTTGTAGGATTCTTTGATTTCTCTCCTTATCACAGTCCACGTCCAAGATTCTTGATTCATCAACAATGTATTGAAAATAATTTTCCTTCATGTAATGGCCATCTTGTTCATCATTTTTCTCAAGATTCATTTCTTCTACCAATTATTCTTGCTGCCAAGGATCTTGAGTCTTTTCATCATCTATTACAAGGCTGAAATATTCTTGTGTATTTGGTGGAGGCTCCTCAATTTCATTTTCAAACTTGTTGTTTAAAAGATCTTCATATGGAGTGTATGAGAGCCTGGAGTCTTTCTCTTGCAAATCATAATTCTTGTTTTCATTTTCAGCCATGTGACTAGATTCAGAAAAATCATCCAATGTTTGATTAGATTCTTCTTCCAAATCATTCATTTCATTTTCTAGTGTCCATATGGGAAAGGGTGGGTGGGAAGCAACATTTGAAGCATTAGAAAAAACATATGAATGCATTCTTGGGATGAATTTCTCTACAAACAAATCTTCTAACACATCCCAACTGTTAATGGAGTTAGGTATTAATGAACTATACCATTCAAGATAATTCCCTCCCAGAGTTTGTAAAAATAATCTACATGTAACATTGTCTTCAGTGAGGTTGAAATCATGACATGTACTTTTAAAATTAAACAAAGGTTGCTCTGCATCTTCTGAAGCATCCCCAAAGAATGCAAATTTTTTTTCAATAGAAATATTAGGCATTTGAAAATCTACTTATGGTAAATTTAAATAATTTTATGTGTTGGAGTTACTTCACACACACCTAAGATTTATTTTTCCTAAGGTTTTTCCTATTCTTATTAGTCTTTATCCAGTCTCCTAAAGTTCAGGGATATTATTCCTATAGGAGAATATTCTCTTCAGTTTTCACTTCAGTTTGACTAGTTGAGTGGAGTCTAGATGCTGCAATGGTTTTGTCACCATGCAACATTGGGATAATCATCGGCTAATGTGCATTGTCCTTGGGATCATCACCAGACTAGCACATTACCCATGATTCCATGATTGCCTCCTCACTTCACTCTGTTTCAGTTAGTTAACTGAAGACTAGTTTACTAGTCAACTCAACTAGGTGGTAGTTCACTCCCGTAACTTCCCGAGAGACTAGACTAGGTTGCAGTTCACTCTAGACCACCACTATGGCACATTGTCTTCACCTCCAGTGCGCATTGGTTGAGTTATACAAAGTATATCATGTGTAAGTTATTCATTATTCACTACGGTTAATGATAATTCTTCCATTCTTTCTCTCTTGCTTCTTCTTTCTCAAATTCTCTTTGCAAATGTGTGTGGTATTTTCTAGCTAGATATATTATGTGCAGATTCAACACATTTACATGGTATCATAGTCGATGGAATGCTAAGCAAAGCTACACCAAATTAGTTTTTACAGGTACCAAAGATTGAAGACAATGGAAAAAAATGGAATTCCCAAAAGAATTCATTCTTACACCTTACAACTTATTTGCATGGAAGGAGAAGATGGTCATGCATATTTGAATTAGAGGATTGTACAGGTTAACCATGAATACAGAGATATAACCAACATCATCCATAGAAAAATCCAAGTATCTAAATTGAATGGATGAAGCATTCAGAACAATTTGCAGTCTCATTTCTCCCGATCTCCTTTTTCACATATCTTCCTGTAAATCCCCCAATGAACCCTTCTCTTGAGGAATTTATTGAATCTCTGACACAAGAGAAAACCAAGCTCATCAACATGGGAAAAATCAAAGGCCCAAAGACGCATGCACTTACTGTGCAAGATGGAAGCCATCAATATAATAAATATAAATATAAAGACAAAAGGAAAGCTCATGCAAATCTGAATAAGGAAGGGTAGTCAAAACCCTTCATTGATGCTTCTTGATCCAAAGGTGGAAAGGGAAGAAAAGGGGAGAAATGCACATACTACCATAAATGATTCCATCCAGAATCCACATGCATGCAGAAACAAATGGATCTAATGAATCAAATACTTCATCAAAATAACCTTGGATATCACATCCCCGAGGGTGCTAAGAAGAAGACGCTAGAAGATCAGAATCCCAAGAAAGGAAATTCTAGCCATGCCTTGATTTCCATCAACTCCTCTCCCGATGCTTGGATCATGGATTTAGAAGCATCAAATCACATGGATTCCACAAAAGAATTCTATTATTCATTGGATGCATGCAAAGGTCCTCCAACTTCGAGGGTGGACAACTCTCCAGTTGAGGTCACCGACAAAGGAAGGATTGAACTCACCAATGAAAGCTTCGAGAATGTGTTGCATGTTCCCAAAATTTCCGTCAATCTTCTCTCTATGTATCAGATGACGAATTCTGACACCAGAAATAAAGTCATATTCACACCTAATGTAGTGGATATATATGACATGCAAACCAATTCAAGGGTTGCTACCGGTGAGGTAAATCACCAATCTAGATTGTATACATTTTTTGAATTTATTGAACTAGATTCTTCTTTACTGCTTACCCATGTTGATTAAAGCAATAGGATATGGCACAAAAGGTTCAGGCATTTGAATTTCATATATGTGCAACAACTTAGAAAGCAAATATTGGTTGATGGTCTACCAGACATCCATTTCTCCAAAGGAATCTGTGAGGGATGTGTTCTTGGAAAACACCCTCAAGAGAAATTCGACAAAGGAAATACTCAGAGAGTTTCCTCTCCTTTAGATCTGATCCATAGTGACCTCATGGGCCCTTTTTCGCATCTATCAATAAAAAAACGGGGCATGTTCTCATTTTTTTTAATGATTTCTCACGTTTCACATGGATTTATTTTCTCAGGCAAAAATCAGAGGTCTTTCAACACCTCAAAGATTTCAAAGCCCTAGTTGAGACAGTTAGGAAAGAAAATCAAGGTCCTCTGAACTGAAAATGGGGGAGAGTATGTCAATCATGAGATCCAAAATATTTTTCATGAGGTAGGGATTCAGTTGCAGCACACAGTTCCCTATAATCCACAACAAAACAAATTTCCTAAGCGGAAAAACAGATCTCTAAAAGAGATGGCATTTTGCATGCTACATGCAAAGTCACTTCCACAAAGATTATGGGACAAAGAACTTAATTGTGCAACCTACATCCAAAATAGATCTCCCCATAGATCTATAAAGGATAAGACCCCCTACGAGGCTTGGAGCAACCTCAAACCGGAAGTGACCCACTTTCATATTTTCGGTTCACGTGCATGGGCCCATATTCCCTATGAAAAGAGGAATGCACTTGATCCACATAGCACATAGTATATATTTGTTGGATACCTCGACAATGTGAAGGGATAAAGACTTATTTATCTTTCCTTGGACCGACTCATCATTGAGAGAAGTGTCCAATTCAAGGAAAGTGTCTCGCATGTACCTCAGCAGTTGCATGCATACACCTTCATTATTCCACTTGTTTGAGATGATGAGCATGCACATGTCGACTCTTATTCAGATGAGATTTTTGATTCACAGGATTCAAATGATCCAGATACAGATTCAATACAATTAGATGCAGATTCAGTGCATCCAGATGTAAATGCAGAGCCATAACAAAGGCCCAAGTGGGCACATACTACTCTCCAGGATACATAGGATCTTGTTAGTGATCCATTCGACACTAGGAGGACTCTATCTGATTTCGAGGAGCCTCCTATTTCATTCACTTCCACTGAACCATTTCCCTCCAAGCATATTTTCTTGGTTCAATATTCATATCCACAGTCTTATGGCGAGGCTGGTGGAAATCTATTTTGGGAATCCGCCATGTAGGAGGAGTACAACTCCCTCCTCGAGAACCAAACTTGGGATCTAGTTTCACGTCCTTTTGGAAGGAAACTTGTCAGGTGAATATGAGTCTACATGAACAAGAGTGCAATGAATGGACATATTAGCAGATACAAATCCATGCTTGTTTCCAAAGGCTTTCAATAGGTGCATGGCATTGACTATGATGAGACCTACACTCCAGTAGAGAAGATGGATTCCATATGTTTGGCACTTTCCATTGCGGAAGCCAAGGGATGGGAAGTCCATCAGATGGATGTGAAGAATTCATTTCTTCACGTTGATCTCTCCGAGGAGATCTATATGGAGCAACCCCAGGGATTTATGCAGGATTCCTCTTTGGTCTATCGACTGAAGAAATATCTTTATCGCCTCAATTAGGCTTCGAGGGAATGGTATGCCAAGATGGAATCCTACCTTCTACCACAAAACTTTGTACGTTGTAAATCAGACCCAAATGTCTACATGCTTAGGACGACTGATTCACTCCTACTCTTAGTTTTGTATGTTGATGATTTGATGATCAACGATTGCTCGACTTCAATGATTGTTGCAGTCAAGAGGATTCTACATGACAGGTTCTTGATGACGGACATGGGTCCACTATACTTCTTCCTTGGACTCGAGATCAGTTAGGATGCATCAGGAATCAAAGTGTCTCAGGCCAAGTATGCACAAGATCTCCTTAAGAGATTTCACATGAAATACTGCAAGTCTGCTCGGACTCCTTTCCTATCAGGAGTCAATCCAGAGGATGGTGGGGACAATCCACTGGTTGACAACACACTGTATAGACAACTAGTGGGGAGCTTGTTGTATCTCACACAGTCCAGAACAAACCTCTCCTATGCAGTTGGCATAGTTTCCAGGTTCATGCAGGATCCACATGAGCTACATTGGAAGGCTACAAAGCATATCCTTCAATACGTACATAACACCATCACCCGTGGGATTAGTTATGCAGTAAATTCTACATTAGATCTCATCAGGTTCATTGATTCTGACTAGGCTGGAGATAACACTGATCACAATTCCACATCTGGTTACTCACTTAGTCTTGGTTTCGGGCCTATCTGTTGGTTGAGCAAGAAGCAGGCTGCTATTGTTCTATCTTCAGCCGAGTCAGAGCACAGAGGGGTAGTTAACATAACCATTCAGGCTACGTGGCTACAACATTTTCTCACCGAGTTGGGCATTCATTTTCATCGACCGATCATCATCTGGTGTGACAACTAGAGCACTTTGAAGTTCTGTAGAGATTCAGAAAAATCATCCAATGTTTGATTAGATTCTTCTTCCAAATCATTCATTTCATTTTCTAGTGTCCATATGGGAAAGGGTGGCTGGGAAGCAACATTTGAAGCATTAGAAAAAACATATGAATGCACTCTTGGGATTAACTTCTATGCAAATAAATCTTCTAACACATCCCAACTGGTAATGGAGTTAGGTATTAATGAACTATACCATTCAAGATAATTCCCTCCCATAGTTTGTAAAAATAATCTACATGTAACATTGTCTTTAGTGAGGTTGAAATCATGACATGTACTTTTAAAATTAAACAAATGTTGCTTGGCATCTTTTGAAGCATCCCCAAAGAATGCAATATTTTTTTCAATAGAAATATTAGGCATTTGAAAATCTACTTCTGGTAAATTTAAAGAATTTTATGTGTTGGAGTTACTTCACACACACCCAGGATTTCTTTTTCCT
>ML797446.1:35467-57478 GCA_009831015.1 Picea engelmannii
AACTTCAGAGTGCTCTGGTTGTCACACCAGATGATGATTGACTGATGAAACTGAATGCCCAACTCAGTGAGAAAATGTTGTAGCTACATAGCCTGAATGGTTATGTTAACTACCCCTCTGTACTCTGCCTCGACTGAAGATAGAGCAATAACAACCTGCTTCTTTGGCTATTTCTCCCTTTTGTTGAGTCTTGAAGATCCATTGATGGGCTTGACGAAGAATTTAAAGGAGCATCATGACATGAATGGAATTCTTCGGAGGAATCACAATATGCATCTTTTTGAGACTTTTGATTCTTTCCAATGGAGTTTCCAGGGAGTTCATTCTCTCGAATCTTCGATGCTTCTTGGGTCCTTTTGAAATTATAAAAAAGGTGAAACATCTTTCAATAATCCTTTATAAATCCCTTGCATTTAAAACAAACAACAATTTTTCTGAATCTTATTTTCAAAACTTTGAGCCATGGAGATTTTGGTTCTTCAATTTGATCTAAAGTTGGGCCTCAAATATCTTGAAAATAAATGTCTCCCCACTGGAGTCGCAAAAAATGTTGACACTTGCATATGTTAGGACCAAAATGACAACCTCACGAGGATATGAATCCCCCTACGTTTTTAGAGAGGTGGTACTCCTCTTTGGCTTAAATATATAACTTGAATATCTTGGATTAGGGGAATGCTTATGAGAAAAACCTAGATATTTATTGCTTGAATTTATGAAATGATATGGTCTTCAATGACCTGATATAATCTTATGTACAACAAGAAGTCTCTTTAGAATACAAAAAGATTGAAGGAGGGCTTCAACATCAAAATTTCTTTGCGATCAACATCATATACACAATATTCTTAATCATATATAAATGCATCCATGTCTTCTTCACAAGAAATAGGAGAGAATAATTTGATCATCTCAAAGAAGTTTAAAAGAGTACTGATATCAAGATCAAAAGAGATTTTGATAGGTCAATCTCAAATACCTCATACTTAAGACTCAAAGTTACAAGATATAGTTGAAATCAACCTTGAAGCAATTCTTTGTGGAGTTCATTCATGAAAAATGTTCTTCATTACAAAATATTTGATAGTCATGTATATTTCTGTAAATAATCCATGATCATACAAGAAACAAATTTTGGAAGAATACAATAAGAACACTCAAGAACTCATCCTTGTGCCCAATTCAAAGACTCAAGCATAAGGCTATGAGAAATGGTGTAGAAGAATAGAAAGAGTGCAGAAGATGGAGATCTCTTTTGTTTGATCAAAATCTTGGTTGTGTATTCATGGTTGTACCTTCTTCTTACTCCAATATTCTGCCCTACCCCTTTGATAATTCTGATTCTTGAACCCTTGATGAATCCCTTCTTCTCTTTTTACAATGAGATCTTCTAACCAACTGCTTTAAGATTTCTGTGGTGTGAATTTTGAGAGAATTCTTCTGGATAGTCCACAGTAGAAGTCATGTTGTGATCGATGTTTTGAATCCAGAACATGATTCATCTTCAGGTCAACAAGTCGAAGATAAGGGCTGCAAATCTGCACAATAAATACTAACGATGCCTAGAGAACACCAAGATCCTTGCTATGGAAAACTATTACTACAAACGACGCTTTAGAGAAGTGTTAGAGATAATCAAGCACCCCAACAATATAAACAAAGATGGTGATTTAAAAGTAAACAACAATTAACTCCCTTTAATATACCATCAAAGGAGTCTCCAATGATCAAATGATGATCAAGTGAGTGCTCTAGTCTAACTTCTTTAGCCTTTCTCCTTATTATTTTTCATTGTTTACTATTATCCTTATTATATTAGAGTTAGGATATATAATTAATATTTAATAGAGTTAGGACTTTTAGTTATATCTTATTTATAATATCATTTTTACTCTACTTATAGTTACATTATTAGCAATTTAATATTTATAATCATGTCATTATTACTTATTTATTATTTTATTACTTATTGTCATTCATTATTACTTATTGTTATACCTTTATTATTATAATAATTCTGGGTTAATATGATTATATTTAGGTTATTATTATATTTTGTATTATTATTTATTATTATTATTATAATTATAATTATGGTATTATTATTATACCATACTTGTAGTTACATTATTATCAATTTATTATTAATAAATATAATAATGTCATTATTACTTATTATTATTTAATTATTACTCTATTATTAATAATTATAGTCATGCCATTATTACTTATTGTCATTTAATTATTATTATAGTTATATCTTTATTATTACAATTCTTTCTTGGTTAATATGATTATGTTATTGGCTAATCAAACCATTATTTTTTTTTTTCAATTGAGATTTTTTCATTATATTATGTATATAATTGTTTACATATGTTTAATGTGTCCAAAATATTCAAGATGATATGTTCTTCCTAGCCTATAGACTAAGTGGATATTGAGCTATACTTTGATTCACAATACATATAATATTCTCTTCTATAGTAAGTAAAACATCCTAACATAGTTATACAAAAGAGTTGTCCTTTGTTGAAATTCAAAAACTTATTGTCCCCATAAGAGAAAACTCTATAAACATTTATATATTTATAGTGATATTAGGCCCTTCATTTCCATCTTCCCATTGAGTATAACATATTTTTCCGTTTGGATCCTTGAGCACCTTCTTTGATAATTTATCGGCATCGACATTGTATTCGCGGAAGATATGGCTAAAACTGGTTTTGTTGAAGAATTTGTTGAGCTCTCTAAAATGGACCTTCCAATAGTTTAAAGAAATTATGTGTAGCTTTCCTCTGTTATTGCACCAGTCAATAATTATTTTTGAGTCTCCCAATACCTGTAAATTGAAGATATGCAGTCTTGTGGCCAGTAGGAGAGTTGCCAAGGCTCCTAGAAATTATGCCCTTGTATTGGTACCGGGGCCACAGTTGTAGGTCCATTTGATGGAAGTATTATGACTGATCTTAATCACTCCCCCAACTCCACTATGTGTACCATTTGATAGTGCAACTCCATCAAACCAACCCACTGATGCTCATGTCTGAAAAATAGCCTGATTGGTTTGAGAAGAAGGAAATTACAAAGTCGCTAATGGTTTAGTAAAAGAGCCACAAATCTTATAAACAACAGAGTCAACAACTGGGCTCCCATTTAAAAAAATGGCTCTATTACGTTCCAGCCAAATGTTCCAGCTAACTAGATTTGACATAATAACAAACTTTGGAGCCTGAGAGATCCAATTATCATAACATAACTTTAGACTCGATCTCTCTCAAACATAATTTAAACTTTTCCCCCCTAAGATCCGGTTCCAAAATTGTTTTGTAAAATTACAATTTATCATTAAGTGACTAACAGATTCTGGACCGATTGTGCATAAAATATAGTAGCTAGGCCCTTCCCAAACTTTGGAAAGTAGCGAATCCCATGTGAGGATCTTATTTTCCAACGCAAGCCACAAGAAGAGTTTAATTTTTAAAGCAATGTTCCAATTCCAAAGAGATTTTCTCCAACCGCCAATTTGTTGCTGCCATTTGATCCTCGCAATGGCTATGTAGACATTTTTAACCGATAAATAACCCGACTTATCACCACTAGTCCAATAAATCTCATCATCTCTGTCCTGTAAGATGATTCTTGATCCTGATAAGGTCCTGCAATATCTGTCCCATTCTAAAGCTAAGTCACCTAGGTGGGTAAGTTCTCTGCTGTCTTTCCAGTTTGTGCCAATAGAGCCTGGCCGAGTCCCTCCACTAGCCTGATAGAGATAGCTAATGCTTTTTTGATATAATTCGGCAAGGAACATGAGAGAAAGTAGAACATATGACCCCAACCCCATAATCATATCTTTTCCAATAAAGATCGACTGTCCTAAACTTGAGCTCCAGCTCAACCACTGTGTTATGATCGGTAAGGCTTTTAGAAGGTTCTTCCAGGTTAGTGATGCTGCTGACACCCTGGATGAGGCTGATCTAAGCCAGGTGGCCACTGGAACATAGGGAAGGTATTTGTCTTTGATAATGATATGCCAGATTCCTTTCTTCAACAATACTCGCCACATAGTGTTTGCCGCCAGTACACTATTAAAAATAAATCACTTACAAGTGAAACCTTTGAGTCTCGCTATGTTGGCATTAAGAGGAGTGCTTGAGAAATTTAATTACCTTAGTATGTGGTCCTGTGAAGGGCACAATGCCTAATTACATGGAGCAAATTCTAGAAGTCTCTTATCAAATGTGGAACTCATAATTGCTAAGTTAGAACTTATATTTACACCATTAAGAAAAAAAATATTTCAATTTGAAAAAATGGAATATGGTAATTATTAGTGAAATGCTAAATTTAACCTAAACTTTTGCATGGACTTAGATCTCAATCACCCCTTCTATGTCAAGGGATGGACATCAACTTTGGTCTTGCAAGTGAAACTTAGTTTAATTATGGAAAATATTTAGATAAAAAACTAAAAAAAAGCTAAAACACCAACATGATTAAAATAACTCTAATCTATAAGTGAATATTACTTTTATTTCTAAGAGTGCCCTTGAACACCTACACTTCCTTTGGAATGATGTTCCAAAGAAAAATAGGAAAACAAAATGTCTATGATTTGTAGTGAGTGTGTGTGAAAACGAAGTATTTATGTGCTTATAGTTGCTCAATGTCAATCATATGCACGTTTGTTTTCTTTCGTTTCAATTAAAGGAGCCACTTGTATACATGTGGCCTCACATGTATTTGTGGATTAACCCAAAAATTGTTAGTTTTATGTACACATTTTTATGGTAATATAACTTAATGAGATTTTATTTATTAAAAATAAACTAGGACAAAAAAATACCCATCTCAAATATATAATATTTTTTTATTATCTTTTAGATATTAATATATATATTTTATTTTAAAAATGGTTATGGAATATCCACATAAAGACTAAAATCCATGACTGTGAAACAAAATATAAAATTTTTAAAAAATATAATCAAAATATAAAATAAAGTATTTTATTAGAAAAATAAATAAACAAAATATACAATTTTCACAAAAATTTATAATCAAAACAATCAAAATATAAAATAAAGTATTTTATTAGAAAAATAAATAAATAATAATTTGATGTTAAAATCATAATAATCTAATTAGACATCAATGACATCAAATTGATGTAAGAGTTTTTTTGTTTTGTTTATAGATTATAATTTTTTTATAAAGCAATATAGTTTGCTTATAAAAATGTATATATTTTATCTTTTTTAGTTAAAATTTATAATTAAAAAAAATTATATATTTTTAATCATTAAATTTATTTAAATTATATAAAATAATAAAAATTTAATTTTAAAATTATAACTTATCATTAAAAAAAATATTCTTAATTAAAAAAACTTAAACAAATCATTTTCTAAAACCACTTGCATTCTTGAAAAATAAATTTAACATGTGAAATTACCTAAGTATCACGTCCCTTCTTGAAGTTGAAGAGGTTTCTTCGATTTAAAAAACTTATCATACATAAATATACAATTTAATAACAATTTCCACTTATATTTTTCTATTTTTCTGACATCACCTTATCATAACATCCATTTAGATATTTATAACCTTTTTTCTCTCGCAATTCTTAACTCGACGAACTCCACTAAAAATAAGAATCATGAATTGTTAACTTGCGAACTCCACTTGAAACTGCTTTTCAATAATTAGAATCATGACATCACATGGCTCATATAACTCTAGCTATTGGATCTCTAATCACTTTGGGGTTATTGGGTAATTCCTAAGATTCTTCGACCCCACATCCAAAGTATGAATGACTTATGGGCAAGTTCAACCTCCTTTTTTATCCATTTTCCTTTACATGGGCCATAAACCTTTACAACACTAAGTTTCCATAGAAGAAGTTTATTATTGATAATTGTAAAACACAAATTGGGTTGTGAACTTCACTGAAAGCTACTTTTCAATAATTAGAGTCCTTACATAGGACATAACTTATAAAATTTTAGCTTCTGGAAGTTTAATTTGGGTTTTTGAATATTATGAGATAATTTTTAAGAATTGAAAACATTATTACAAGAGAACTCATACTAATAGATATCTTTATGTTCATTCCCATCACTACTCTACTAAAAAATCTATTGTTCTCAAAACCCTTGCAACTAGAGCTATTTGAGTTTCTACTCCCCATCTCCTAGGCAAAGAAAGAACTCACTTTACTAAGTTTTTCCTAGGCAATAACTATTCTATTTCTCATATCAACAAAGTCTTTCGCTTTTCCCTCCATTCGAAATCCAAACATTTATTTAGAAGCACTAAGGATAAAAATATCCCTATGCTTGATCAAGGATTTTACCAAATTCCTTACTCCCGTGGAAAATCCTACATAGGCAAAATCAATAGATCAATCCAAACCGATCTCAAAGAACATATAGCTAACACATTCCATAACCGCCTCAGTAAGTTAAGCTATCACATAGCATTCCTACACTATTAAACACCTCATCTTCTTTGAACAAACCAAATTCTTACATCAATGCCCCATTACTCATATTGTATTATCAAGTAAGCCCCTGAAATTGAAAAACACCACAACAATTTTAATTAAAAAGATGACTATAAACTTAGCCTTTCATGGAAGTTCATTATCCTTTTTTTAGATCAATAAACCCCCCAATTTTTCTAACTTATCTATTTTCAAATTTTAATTCTAATCATCCTCTCTTTTCTTTTTATTCTTCTCTTATCTTAATTTTTGTCCTTCATCAACCCACTTTAGAATATTTCTTTTTTCTTTATTACCCTTTACTATTTATCTTTTTTGATATTATTATTATTATTATTTTTTGATATTTTTCATTATCTAATATTACTATTATCCTTACGTTACTTTTTTCTTCTTCTTATTTTAACCCAAGGCGCAACCTTCTCTTACACCTAATGTCCATCTATTTCCTATTCATATCCCTACCCCTTGGATTTTCAATTAGTTACAACTTATGCATTTAACTTAGTTGTTTTTATAGTCTTTATCATTTATTCATTTAAAAACTTTGTCTAACACACATATATATTCAATTATTCTTTTGTTCTATTTTATTATTTTCTCTATAATATCTTCTTCATTATCCTATTTTCTCAAAATTTCAATTAGTTATAAGATTCATTTAAAGCTTAATTGTTTTTATACTCTTCATCATACTATTAATTTAATATATATTTTTAAAGTTTACAATTATAATTTTATTGATTTTTTAAAATATCATACAGACAAAAGAGCTCTAATGCTAGCCTATCACTTGAAGAACTATACCAACAACAAAGAAAAATAACCTTTGATCATATATATTGTTTGTGGATTGTCTAAAAAACTGTGAAAACAAGAGGATCCAAAGACACTCTTCTATGAAAATGGCAAAAAATACCATACCTATGCCTATTTTTATCTATAATTTTAACAAAAGAGATGATAAGATACCCAACATCAAGGGACCAAGGTTCGCTTCTCGAGCACCTAATCCAGGGGTATTAATACAATAATTTTGACCAACCTATTTTGATAAATAATTTTGTATATTAATCCAAATCTTTCGTTTCCTCAATATTTTTAATATTATTTCATAATGATTGATTTTACTGTATCTTATATATTTTATTTTTAGGGTTATTTTTTTCTTTTTTATTAAAGTTTTATTTGGTTCACCCGATGATGGATAGAGTGTCCACTCGAAATGTTGGGCGTTTCAAAAGCTATAACATAGTTCAATTCCAATTTTTTTATTCATAATTCTTAAGATTCTTATACCCCACATCAAACAAGGACCCTTTATTTCTTTTACAAATAAGAGTAGCTCACAAGTGAGTTCAACATAACATTTTTTTATTCATCTCCCCTTTAAATGAGGCCATAAACCTTTAAAACACTTTCCTTAGTCTTTCATTTATTCAGTCTTTGTAATATAATCAATGTAAATCCATCTTAAATCTAAATCTATTAAATATCTAGAGGGATAAAAAATAAAACAATTGAAATGGGTCCCTTTTCTTCTAATAGTTGATATGATTTCATTTTTATAATGTTACTTATATAGATAAAGATTTGTGAATGATTATTATTTAGTTCACATTAACTTTATTATTATTATATTTTTAGTTTTAAATATAACATATGAGGGTGGGGTGAGTCAAATATTAGAGAAATGTATTATACATTTGAGGGCGAGGGTGGGGAAAATATTAGGGAAATGTATTATACATTTGAGAGTGAGAGTGGGGGTGGGGAAAATATTGGAGAAATGTATTATACATTTCTCTAACATTTACCCCACCCCCACATATGTATTATAATACATTTCTCTAACATTTTCCTCACCCACACCCCCACCCCCAATATGTATTAATACATTTCTCTAACATTTGGCCCACCCCAACCCTCATATGTATAATACATTTCTCTAATATATGAGAGTGAATGTGGGGGTGGGGCAAATATTAGAGAAATGTATATTGAATCGATATTACATAGGATGAAGAGATGTTACAATCTCTTCAATATTAAAATATAAAATACACCTCACTCCTCTCAATATAATCAAAGGAAAATAATTATCTAAAATTCCACACAAAAAATTCATTAATAATAATTGCTTGGACTTTTATCTACTAATTCAAAAATAAATATTTCATAGAGTATTGCTTCCCTACATACCTTGACGAGCCCTTTTACACTAAGCAAATGCTTTGCATACCCTTCATCAATGATTTTCAATGTCAATTTGATCTTTCTTTGATGCAGGTTTAACATAGTGTTAGAGGGTTTTACAAGTATTGTTCTTATATCTTTTATATTCTTACTCTCACATTCATATACAAATCCTAATTGGAAAAGATAATCATCCTTCCCAGTCATGGAGTTTACTATCTAATAACATTCTCAATGTGATTTTGTGACCCTAATTATCCTTGTTTCAATGGATCAAAGAATTCAAATAACAAATACAAACCACTAAATATTGTAAGTTCTAGGGATTTAATCATGCGATGAATATATAGTGTTTATACTCATTTGGAGGGGCAGATAAAAGAGAAGGTTCGAGAAATGGTTATCCATGTGGAAGGACATCTCTACCCATTGATCTCTTGGCCATGGTTATTTTTGTTGCTTTTTCTTTCTCTATAATTATAAAAGCTAATATATATTTATTGTTTTAAGAAATTAAATTTTATAAAAAAATTATTTTATAGGTGTATTTTTAAAGAAATATAATTTATGTATTTATTTAATGAGAAGTAAATATAAAATAATTATTTTATAGTGAATCATTAATATTTAAAAAAAATAAAATTTGTATTTATATTTATGATAAATAAAAAAATTAATGAAAAACAACATTTTATTAATATATTTTTAAAGTATTTAAGTTATTTATAATAATATAAATGGTTTTGATGATATTATACGTGATTCTATAAAGCATGAGGAATATGCTTTAATAATTTTTTAAATAAATATTGTTTATATTATTATTTAAATATTGTTTATATCATTATTTTGTGTGATTGATTTTAAGAAACTTATCAAAATATCAGTGTTTTGGCTTTGTGGTTCAAAACTTTTTACAAGATTTCAATTATAATAGATAAATTTAGAAACTTAGTGATGTAGGAGCATTGCCAACTCACCAAGGAGCATCGCCCATGACAAGTGAGCAACATGGAAGACGATGAACAGCTGGACAAGTCCAGCCGAAACTTTTTTGAACTCCATTTAAGACGATGCGCCAATGTATACATGAACCATTTATGAAAAACGTCTTTGTATATTGTAATGGACCTTGAGCCTTTAAGCTCTCGTCCTTTGGTAGATAGACGACATTTACTTTAGTTAATGCTGGTAGGTAGATTTTAATTCTAGATTTGATAGTTTAGAGTTCGAGAGGGAAAACGGATATAGACACCCTCATTGTATCATTGTAACATAAGCAATCAAGCATTCAAAGAGAAGAGCAAGCAGAGAAATTGTGGAGAACACCCATGTACAGATGTTGAATTTAATAGAATGAAATTCTGATTCAAATTCATGGCTGGTGTTGTTTCTTTGTGTATGTGGTTTATGTGCTCATGAATGTTTGTTTTCTAGTTATGCATTTGCTTTGTATATGCTGTGCATGTGATTTCAGGGTTTAAACTGAAGTCTGTGAGAGAATAAGTTTCAATTGTTTCTCTGTCTGAGCCAGGAGATTCCTGCAAGGTGTGCAGTTGAATTCATTCGCAAAGAGTGCGTTGATGAAGGCTCAATAGTTAACCTTTGTTCTCATTCACCCAGAAGTTGATTTGGGTTGTTGAAGCCATGCAAGGAGTGCGCAGGCAGAAGAAGAAGTCTCAGTTGTTAATCTGAGCCGGGGAAATAGAAGACTACTGCTACAGAGAGTGTGCAGAGTTAGAAGGACTCAACACTTGAGAAGTTGTTGAATGCCGAGTGCGAGGAATACACGCGAATCCATCTGAAGGAGTCAGAGTGGAAAAGCTCAGGAGGTTTAGCACCTTCGTAATATTGTGAAAAAGAATACAGGAGGTTTGATCGAGGAAGGGTCACGCAGAGTTGTAGACGTAGGGTTGGAGATCAAGTCCTTAGAAGGAACTCTTAGCCATCCCAAGAAATCCTCGAGAAGGAGGAATCGACGATCAGGATTCATCGAGGAACCTGAGAAGATTTCGACAGCCGTTAGATCTCAGGAGAGTTGTGCAGGGTTTAAGCCTGGATGAGCAGAGAAGGAGCCCGGGAGTCATCGGGACTCGGCTCATCGGAGAATCGAGATTTCAGAGACAGGAGTCTTGTATGTTGAAATCGCGATTAGCGATTTCCCGAAGTGATCGGAGCCGTTGATCAGCAGGACGCGTGTCCGAGGATCCAGTGGAATCGGGGTTCGACATTTCGGGGTTCTGAGGACAGAGGAACCGCCACCCTAGGAATCGCGATATTGTGAAATGCGATATCCCGATAGTCAGAGTTGTGGGCCTCGGAAGGTGTGATAGGAGACAAGTGTCGTCGCGCATTGGGGTTCAAAGTTTTGTAAATCCCGTGAACTTCGACTACGGAAATCGCGATACTCCAACACACGATTTCCCGACAGGGTTAAAACCTATAGTGGAGGACAGGTGTCGAAGGGTCAGCCTTGTAGGGAGACGACGACAGGTGGCATTGACATATCGTGAAACTCAGGGGTTCGCAAGTTAGAGCCGTGAAGATTTGCACCAAAAGTTGCGAGGGTGCGAGGTAGCGAAAGCGCGACAGAGATAGTATCGGCGTCTCGACACCTGGGGACTCGGAAGTTGGAGGAACGAGCGTTGGAGGACGCGAGTAGCGAAGTCCCGATAAAGCAGGGGGAAGTCAGCGTTGACTGAACCATCGGAAATCGGGGATCCGTGAGGTGAGTGATTCACGACCCTGTGAGTACCGATTTCCTGACGGGGAAATGTTCCGATAAGAGCAAGGGACACGCGGACAAATATTTCATCGGGGTTCGGGATTTGTGAGACCCGAGTGTAGGACTCGCAACCACGCGAGGTCCGATTTCCCGATAGGGCAACGAGAGATAATCAGGGAAGGATCCTGTGGGTATAGAAGGGTCCCGATAAGGGATTTGAAGAAGCAATCTAGCTCTTCGGGCCTTGGGAAAAAAGAAGGTCCTGGTGGAAGCGGACGTGCCTGGGTGGCCGTTTGCGTCAAGTGGTATCAGAGCGAGTCTCTGTTTGTATACTTCAGATAGAGGAGAGAAGAAGAGAAGGAGCACTCTGATATACGTCAGAGCAGGATATCAGAGTGGGATTTTAACTCTTTGTTTTTCTGCGACAGAGAGAAAGGAAAATTTCACCATGCTGCCCAGAAGGGAGAGACAATCACCTGACCCAGAAGATAGGGAGGTGAGAAGAAGAGGTAGGCCAGCAGGAAATCCAGATATGGAGAGGCAGATACACGATCTTAGAGCGAGATTGGAAGACATGGAAGCAACGCAGAGACGCACAACAAATGCTGGAGATCTAAGTGACTCCGAAGGCGAAGTGGAAGCCGAACAGCAAGGAGAAGTTGCAGCCGAAGATGCAGCCAACGAGCGGTTAATTAAGGCTATCGCTCGGATGAGTTCAAAGACAGAAATGGACATTCCAGTCTATGAAGGAAGTCTAGATGCAGAAGAGCTGTTGGATTGGATTAGAGCTCTTGACACCTACTTCGATTATGAGGATATCGAAGAAGATAAAAAGGTTAGGCATGCTGTCACGAAGTTGAAGGGACATGCAGCATTATGGTGGGACGAACTTCAAGCAGATAGACGTTCCAAGGGAAAACAAAAGATCAAAAGTTGGGATCGAATGATTGCAAATATGAAGGAAAAGTTCATCCCAAGGGATTATCAGATCACACTGTTCAGGAGAATGCAGAACCTGAGATAGAAGTTGATGACAGTGAAGGAGTACACTGAGGAATTTTACAAGCTCAATATCAGAGCAGGTCATCGGGAGAGCGATGATGAAAAAGTTTCCAGGTATATGAATGGCTTAAGATACGATATCCAGGATGAAATGAGTATGACAACCATTAGAACGGTGGAGGATGTGTATCAGATGGCGTTGAAAGCAGAAGAAAAGCTGAGCTGTAAGCAAGGTTAGCAAGGCCGAGGTAGGAGCCAGCCAAAAGGGAAGTCAGTTGCTCAAGATAAGTTCCAGAAATCTAAGGACGACTGGAAGAAGCCTCAGATGAGAACAGAAAGAGGTGGAAGTTCACAGCGAAGGCAACAGACAGAACAGAGCGGAGGATACGCTGATAATAACACATTTCCTTGTACCAGAGGTAGAGGAAGAGGCCGAGGTGGAGTCATCACATGCTTCACGTGTGGAAAGGATGGACATAAAGTAGTTGACTATCCAGATAGGAAAAAGGATGGAGGATAATCTCACATCGCCGAGGCACAGAGGAGAAATGCCGAGGCAGAAGACACAGAAGACGGAAGGTCGCTGATGATGCGTAAAGTTCTCTTAACACCCGAGAAGGAGGTGGAGGACACAGCTCAGAGAAATAGATTGTTCAGAACTGCATGCAATACCAAGGACAGGAAGTGCAAGGTCATCGTGGGTAGAGGAAGCACAGACAATCTCGTTTCAACCGAGATGGTGGAGAAACTGGAATTGGAGACGACTGATCACCCGAGTCCATATAAAGTCTCATGGCTACAGAAGGGACATCAGGTGAGTGTCACTAAACAGTGCTTAGTGGACATCAATATAGGAGGATATAATGATAAAATTCTCTGTGATGTTATTCCTATGGATGTATGTCATTTATTGCTAGGTAGACCATGGCAATATGACAGGAACGTAGTTCATGATGGGAAGATGAACACGTATACTCTGGAGAAGAATGGAAGAACACATATGCTACTTCCAATTAAAGAAAAAGAAGTAAAGCCAGAGTCGAGAAATACTATACTCCTCATGAGTGGGAAGGAACTTCTGGCAGAGGTAAAGAAGGAGGAAGATCCACAATTCTTTGTGGTCAGGAAACCAAGAGTTGTTTTGACCAGCACAAGAGTGGATGATTTACTGGAAGAAATTCAGGAACTGTTGGAAGAGTTCGCTGATATTGTGGTAGACAAATTACCTCATTCGTTTCCGCCGATAAGGAGCGTGATTCATCACATAGACCTCATACCAGGAGCCAGTTTTCCGAATAAAGCAGCGTACAGGTTGACGCCGCAGGAGAATGAGGAAGTTAAAAAGCAGGTACAGGAACTGCTAGATAAAGGACTGATCAGAGAAAGTTTAAGTCCGTGTGCCGTTCCAACGGTACTTAGTCCAAAGAAGGATGGAGGTTGGAGAATGTGCATTGATTCCAGAGCCATTAACAAGATAACCATTAGGTACAGGTTTCCATTGCCACGGATGGATGACTTGATGGACTGTTTAAGTGGAGCATAATTTTTTTCAAAGGTGGATTTGAAGAGCGGATATCATCAGATTCGCATGAGGGAAGGTGATGAGTGGAAGACAACATTCAAGACAAACGAGGGGTTGTACGAATGGATGGTCATGCCATTTGGCTTGACAAACACGCCAAGCACATTCATGAGGCTGATGAATGAAGTCCTGAGGGATTTCATCGAGAAATTTGTCATCGTGTATCTGGACGATATACTGATCTTCAGTAAGACAAAGGCTGAAAATTTGAAACATTTGGCCATTGTGATGAGAAAGCTACAGCAGGAGAAGCTATTGATTAACATGAAGAAGTCCTCATTTATGAAGACAGAGCTCATTTATTTGGGTTTTGTTATTCCGGCAAATGAGTTGAAGATGGATCCAAGTAAGGTGGAAGTGATCAAGAATTGGCCATCACCGAGAAATATTTTCGAGGTGAGGAGTTTTCATGGACTGGCTAGTTTCTATCGAAAATTCATCAGGAATTTCAGTGGAATTAGCGCAGCGATGATGGACACAGTCAAGAAAAGACATAAATCTTTTCATTGGACTGAAGAGGCAGAAAAGAGCTTCAATCTGTTGAAGTGGAAGATCACCGAACATCCGGTTTTGGTGTTGCCGGATTTTGCAAAAGTATTCCAAGTGAAATGTGATGCAAGTGGCTTTGCCATAGGAGCGGTCTTGAGCCAGGAGGACAGACCAATCACATATTTCAGCGAGAAGATGGATGAGGCAAAGGTGAAGTACTCCACGTATGATAAATAATTTTATGCTATCATACAGGCGTTGAAGAAGTGGAGGCATTACTTGATCCCAAAAGAGTTTGTATTGTATAGTGATAATCGTGCATTACAGTTTGTGACTCAACAAGAGAAGTTGAATCAGAAACATGCAAAATGGGTAGAGTATATGCAAAATTTTACATTTTCAATTAAACACATTTCAGGGACTGCTAACAAAGTGGCTGATGCTTTGAGCAGGAAGTGTTTGTTGCTGCAGGAGTTCCGAATCAAAACCTTGGGTTTTGAAAATCTGAAGGACATGTATGCAGGTGATGCAGATTTTGCAGAGGCATATGAGGTAGCTGAGAATCCAGTTCTCAGAGACAAAATCCCATGGATGGATTACATGATCCAGAATGGATTGTTGTTCAGAGGCAACCAACTATGTATCCCAAATTGCTCCATGAGGGAGAATCTGCTGAAAGAGAAGCACAACAGAGGATTAGTAGGACATTTTGGCCACGATAAGACATTTGCAAAGATAAGTGAAGCATATTTTTGGCCGAGAATGCGGTCACATGTCAAGAAGTTTGTTGACAGGTGTAGAATTTGTCAGCATTCAAAGGGAAGAAAGAAGAATGCGAGATTCTATCAATCCTTACCCATACCTGAGAGGCCATGGGATGAAATCAGCATGGATTTCGTATTAGGATTACCGAGGACGCAAAGAGGACATGATTTGATATTTGTGGTGGTCAACAGGTTTTCCAAAATGGCACATTTTATTCCATGCTAGAAGACCAACGATGTGACTCATATCGCAAACTTGTTTTTCAAGGCGATTGTTAGACTTCATGGTTTACCCAGAAGCATAGTATCAGACAGGGATACGAAATTCATTGGACATTTCTGGAGGACACTCTGGAAGAAGATGGGGACTAACTTGATGTTTAGTTCTGCCTATCATCCTCAGACAGATGGGCAAACAAAGGTTGTAAATAGGAGTCTGGGAGATTTATTAAGAAGCCTAGTGACAAAGCACCACATCAGTTGGGACAATGTGTTGCCACAGACAGAGTTTGCGTACAACGACTCAGTGAACACGAGAACAGGAAAAAGTCCATTTGAGATTGTATATGGTAGGCAGCCAAGAGGAGTATCTGAATTGAGAGACTCAGAGTAGATAATGACTAAGAGCGCAAGCGCTGAAGAATTCACAGAGGCGATGGAAGAACTTCACAGTAGGGTGAAACAACGATTGCTGGAATCAAACCAGGAATATAAGCACAGAGTAGATCAACACCGGAGACAACTTCAGTTCGAAGCTGGTGATCTAGTTATGGCACACCTGAGGAAGGAAAGGTTCCCGAGAGGAACATACAACAAGCTAAAATTGAAGAAAATTGGGCCATGCAGAGTCCTAAAGAAATTGGGAGAAAATGCTTATGAGATTGAGTGCCAGATGAGATTGGGATATCTCCGACATTCAATGTCTCAGACTTATATCCATATAAGGCTGAGGAAGCAGGAGCTGGAAGTGATGAATAGCCAGAAATCTAGTGGCAGAAACAGATGCCGACTGCAGAGAAGCCACAGATGGAGAATATACTTGATAAGAGAGTGGGGAAAAAGACCAGGCGCAAGCAATACTTCGAGTATCTGGTCAAATGGAAGAACCATCCAGTGGAAGATGCCAGCTGGGAGACTGAAGCAGAGATTCAAAAGCATGGAAAGACCGTGCAGGAGCTCATGGACAGGAGCCCATGAAAGTTTTCAAGCCGAGGAGTATGATGCAGGAGCATCGCCAACTCACCAAGGAGCATCGCCCATGACAAGTGAGCAGCATGGAAGATGATGAACAGCTGGACAAGTTCAGCCGAAATTTTTTTGAACTCCATTTAAGACGATGCGCCAATGTATAAATGAACCATTTATGAAAAGCACCTTTGTATATTGTAATGGACCTTGAACCATTAAGCTCTCGTCCTTTGGTAGATAGACGACATTTACTTTAGTTAATGCTGGTAGGTAGATTTTAATTCTAGATTTGATAGTTTAGAGTTCGAGAGGGAAAATGGATATAGACACCCTCATTGTATCATTGTAACATAAGCAATCAAGCATTCAAAGAGAAGAGAAAGCAGAAAAATTGTGGAGAACACCCATGTACAGATGTTGAATTTAATAGAATGAAATTCTGATTCAAATTCATGGATGGTGTTGTTTCTTTGTGTATGTGGTTTATGTGCTCATGAATGTTTGTTTTCTGGTTATGCATTTGCTTTGTATATGCTGTGCATGTGATTTCAGGGTTTAAACTGAAGTCTGTGAGAGAATAAGTTTCAATTGTTTCTCTGTCTAAGCTAGGAGATTCCTGCAAGGTGTGCAGTTGAATTCATTCGCAAAGAGTGCGTTGATGAAGGCTCAGTATTTAACCTTTGTTCTCATTCGCCCAGAAGTTGATTTGGGTTGTTGAAGCCATGCAAAGAGTGCGCAGGCAGAAGAAGAAGTCTCAGTTGTTAATCTGAGCCGGGGAAATAGAAGACTACTGCTGCAGAGAGTGTGCAGAGTCAGAAGGATTCAACACTTGAGAAGTTGTTGAATGCCGAGCGCGAGGAATACACACGAATTCATCTGAAGGAGTCAGAGTGGAAAATCTCAGGAGGTTTAGCACCTTCGTAATATTGTGAAAAAGAATACAGGAGGTTTGATCGAGGAAGGGTCACACAGAGTTGTAGGCGCAGGGTTGGAGAGTAAGTCCTTAGAAGGAACTCTTAGCCATCCCAAGAAATCCTCGAGAAGGAGGAATTGACGATCAGGATTCATCGAGGAACCTGAGAAGATTTCGACAGCCGTTAGATCTCAGGAGAGTTGTGCAGGGTTTAAGCCTGGACGAGCAGAGAAGGAGCCCGGGAGTCATCGGGACTCAGCTCATCAGAGAATCAGGATTCCGGAGACAGGAGTCTTGTATGTTGAAATCGCGATTAGCGATTTCCCGAAGTGATCGGAGCTGTTGATCAGCAGGACGCGTGTCCGAGGATCCAGTGGAATCGGGGTTCGACATTTCGGGGTTCTGAGGACAGAGGAACCGCCACCCTAGGAATCGCGATATTTCGAAATGCGATATCCTGATAGTCAGAGTTGTGGGCCCCGGAAGGTGTGATAGGAGACAAGTGTCGTCGCGCATCGGGGTTCGGAGTTTTGTAAATCCTGTGAACTTCGACTACGAAAATCACGATACTCCAACACGTGATTTCCCGACAGGGTTAAAACCTATAGTGGAGGACAGGTGTCGAAGGGTCAGCCTTGTAGGGAGACGACGACAGGTGGCATTGGCATATCGTGAACTCGGGGGTTCACGAGTTAGAGCCGTGAAGATTTGCGCCAAAAGTTGCGAGGGTGCGAGGTAGCGAAAGCGCGACAGAGATAGTATCGGCGTCTCGGCACCTCGGGACTCAGAAGTTGGAGGAACGAGCGTTGGAGGACGCGAGTAGCGAAGTCCCGATAAAGCAGGGGGAAGTCAGCATTGACTGAACCATCGAAAATCGGGGATCCATGAGGTGAGTGATTCACGACCCTGTGAGTACCGATTTCCCGATGGGGAAATGTTTCGATAAGAGCAAGGGACACGCGGATAGATATTTCATCGGGGTTCGGGATTTGTGAGACCCAAGTGTAGGACTCGCGACCATGCGAGGTCCGATTTCCCGATAGGGCAACGGGAGATCATCAGGGAAGGATCCTGTGGGTATAGAAGGGTCCCGATAAGGGATTTGAAGAAGCAATCTAGCTCTTCGGGCCTTGGGAAAAAAGAAGGTCCTGGTGGAAGCGTACGTGCCCGGGTGGCCGTTTGCGTCACTTAGATTATAATTACATTATTATTTCTCTCTTTGCTCTCATAACCTTAGTCGTTGTTAGGACGTGTTGTTGTTATAAGAACTCAAAGATAGACAATCATTGATAAATCCAAAAAGAATTGTAAAGGTGTCGACCTCCTCATTCAACAAGTGCATTTAGTACAATTGGTATAGTGCTTGAGAAAAGTAAAAAAGTCAATGTTACACAACTTAACTCCCATTGATTACAAAGAATGAAAATCCTTTTGGAACGGAAAAACAAGACATGAATCTAATTCCTCTAATTAGGAAAGGGAGTTAGTTATGTTGTTTTTAATGGGTAAAGAAAAATAATAAATGATCAATTGATTTTTTCTAGGTTACATTGTTAAGGGAAAACCTCCAAGTACTTTCCCTCATTTTAAGGATGGTACCCACAGTAAGTGCTAGAATTCTTAGGGCACATAGCTGATCAACAATAAAGCTTGAAGCCACTATAACAATACACTCATTTAGAGTTCAACATGCCACATGCAAGAATTGAACTTGGGTGGAGAGGATAACAATCATTTCTCTTAATCATCCAAAGTAAACACAATTGACAAAATGATGATCAATTAATACTTCAATACTAAACTAGCATACCCCGAAGCAGGGGAAAGGAAACACTGAAGTGAATTGGCGTGGTTACATTGTTTAGAGATGATGCGATTTTGTTTTTTATAGGATTTACAATGATGTAACCACAGGTATAGGTAGCAATGTAAGTTACTATATCATATTTGGGTTAGGAGTTTTGAAGCTAAAAATTAAAAGATTCATTATAAAAAAATTGGCTTGTAAGGAATTTACAGGTTAGTATCTATAATTAGTATAAATTTAATTTCTTGAAGCTAAAAATTATGAGATTCTTTAATAAAAATATTGTCTTGTAAGGGATTTACAGGTTCACTTCTCAAGGTAATATATGATCATCATCAAAGGCATAAGAAAAACATGGGCAATGTTGCAACCACTAGTTAAGTTTCAGATCATAGTTGGATTATTGTGAATTGCAATAGTATATTGTTACTAGAAGAGTGCCCCTTTACATTGAAAAACCCTAAAACAATGCCATATCCACTAATTACATAACAATGTTGAAAGGGAAAAATGTGGATGACATCTATCCAATACATGTCGAGACCCCGTTTATTTCCAAAAAAATGGAAGTTTCAGAGGAAGCATTTACATCAGATCAAATTTTTAACTTCACATAGAGCAAAGGAAGCAATCTCAACACAACGATACCATGCAGAGAATAGTGTCTCACTTTGTTGATTCTCTAGCCAAACGTCTCTCTAAGGGAATTGAACCAAAAAATTGGTTCCAATATAGAGATGAATCCATTTTTTTTTCAAGGATTCAACCTTACCTTACAAAGCTCTGAATGATGCATGGCCATATTCTAAATTTTCTCTGTTTGACTAGCACACAACTTTTCCAGGTAACTACAATTTTCAAATCTATGCCAAACATGGGTTCAAGGGCATGGCCTAAAAGGATTATTTTTCTTCATCAAATTTAGGATGAAAGCATTGAGTGTTCACTACTTGGAAGCATTAAGTGCTCACCACTTGGACAACAGAGGTAGTAGTTGGACAAGAAATAAACATGATTTGAGTATTATCTCCAAATATAATGAGAATTCTGAGACAATTTTTTAGGAATGTGACTTTGATTTTCAGATGGGCACTTGTAAAGAGCATGCGGATCCAAAGAAAACAATATGTTAAGGCCCATTCTGAAGACCAATTATGTTTTGTGAATGAAAAGTTGAAAGCAATAGCTCCTCTAATGAATTATGAAGTATACCAAACCCAATGGTTAGTTGTTATATTAGAATGATATAATGCAATATTTCAAATTTTCTATTACAAGAGTCCTCCAATTTGTAGTCGAAATAAATGAACTAACGTTTGGTGAGATATATTATTGAGTTGGCAACAATGTCTAAGGTACACTTATCCTTGAAAACATAGACTATGGGAATGTGATGTTAAATAAAGGCAACAATATATACATAGAACAAAAAAACTAGAGGGTGACTAGAGGTTACACATAAACAGGGAAAAAATTATTCAAAGTCTCTAGTTGAATCCCTTAATTGATGACATCTCATGTAGTGAACAATTTACAAAACATGACAATTTAGAAAACATGCAACTATCATGTCTCAGGAATATAAAGGTTTTTAAAGTTATTTTCCTTCTAGAAAATGAAAGCTCAAATTATTTGTAGCCAACTATACAGGACCGGTACTTTGAGCATGATTAGACTAATGAGCAACGCTCATTAATGTTTCAATCATTCCTTCAATACTAGCCAGTCTTCCCCTAATAACATCCAACCTATATTATCTCTAATAGGTCTAATTAGTGTCGAATTTCCAAAAAAATCTTCTTCTTTCTCTAGCTAAAGAGGTCTCCAATCTAATTTTCATTCTTTCTTTAACTTCATCAACCACTATACTTGACGTGCTAGTTCTTGATTGCAGAAATGGGGATCTATCTATCATAATTTGTTGAAGAAAGGCCAAACATCTTGACAATTCTTCTTGTACCGTAGCTACTTAAGTTTTAAATCCGAGAGGTGTTCTCTCTTCAACCTCATTAGAAACTAGATGTGATCCAGATGGATGTCGATGACCTCCCACCTATTCCAACTGGCTCATTTTGGCAGTTTTCTGGTTCGACATTTTTTTCCTAGTTTTCGGGTCCCTGACTTTCGAGGCCGTTTTGAGGCCCTAAACATAGTTTTTAGGGATCGCCACAGTCAAGATTCGTGTTGGTTGTGGAGCCTGATTATCTTCCTGATTTAGAGGTCCTTTCTTTTAGCCGTGTTTATACCCCATGAAGTATTTACACCCCAGAAGTATGTACACTCTTCCACGCGGGGGAGTGCAGAGGGGGGATACCCCCTCTGCGGGGTCCGGGGGGGCTNTGGGGGCAAGCGGGGGTTCGGGGGCGAAGCCCCCTAAGGAAAAATTGCCTTGTAAATGTATATTGTAATTTCATTGTAAATCTGGACTGTTCATTATAAGGTCGCAGATCTAACGGTAGAGATTATGTTAGGGTTTTTTGCCCTAGAAGGCAACCCTCTTTTATGAGGAAAATGTATTGCGGCTATGGTTGATGGTGAATATTGTATTCTGAGAGAGGAGACTGTGAGAGAAAGAAGAGGAAGTTACAACAGATTTGCTGTAGGTTGTATCCCTTCATTTGCTAGATAATAATAAAGGAAGGGCCTGACAATTTCTCTGGTGGACGTAGCCCAAACTGGGTGAACCACGTAAATCTATGTCTCTCTTGTATTGTGTATCTTCTGTGTTTTGTTTTTACGCATTTGTTTTATTTTATTGCTCCATGGTCATGTTTTTCTAACAACTGGTATCAGAGTGAAAGGTAACTCGCAGGAAAAGAGGGTTCCTGGTTCGAGTG
>ML797446.1:80012-114727 GCA_009831015.1 Picea engelmannii
CCCCCCCCCCCCCATAAAATAAAGGGTGTTACCTGTAACCACTTTTTGAAAAAGTGGTGCTACGAGTAACACCCTTTTTTGGGGGTGGTTAATTCTTTGCAATGGTATTGGTGCTACCCTCAAATAAAAAAGTGGCGATACCAAAAGCACCATTTTTATTTTAATAGTTGAAATTCCGACTTAATTGAAATCGTGTACTAGACAATTGGTACATTCACAAATAAAAAACGTAAAAAAAACTCCTAAATCGAAAAGTGGTATTACTTGAAAATAATTTTTTTTAAAAAATTTACATTAAATTTATGAGTGGCGGGTTCCAAACCCATCGCTTGTTGGTGGCTTTGTGGGTGGCAACTGGAGGGAGAGGGTGGGTAGGGGGAGGGGGATGACGAGGTAGAGGGAGGGAGGGGAAACCATGAGTTGGGTGGGAAGTAATAGGGGGGCGGGGGATGGTAGGGTAGAGGGAGGGAGTGGGAGAGGTGGCCATGCATTGGGTGGGCACTAACAGGGGGAGAGGTGATTCTCAGAATCACCCTCCTCTATTTTGTTATGTATTACGGTTTGTGTTTTTTTTTTTTTTTCTTTCTTTTATTATTATTATTATTTTAAAATTTGAATTTGAATGTCATTTTTTTTAAAATTTTACTTTTAATTTTTAATTTTAAACTTTTAAATTTTAAATTTTATTTTATTTTTTCGTTTTTTTGGTATTTTTATTTTTAATAATTTTTTTTTAAATTGTTTTTTTTAAGGTTTTTTTTGAGTTATTTCATTTTTTTTTTTAATTTGTGTTTTGCGATATTTTATTATTATTATAGAAAATAGTGTTTTTTTTTTGTTTTTTCCATTTTTTTAAAAACTTGTTTACAAAAACTTACTTATTTTTTAATCTAATTTAAAAAAAATAAAAATTGATTTTCAAGTAATACAACTTTTTAATTTAGGTGTTGGTTTTACATTTTTTATTTGCGATGGTACTAGTTGTCAAGGCCATGATTTCAATTAAGTCATAATTTTAACTCTAAAAATAAAAATGGTCCTACTCGTGGCACCACTTTTTGATTCAAGGGTCAATTATCCGCAATGGTATTAACCAACCCCCCCCCCATAGAATAAAGGGTGTTACCTGTAACCACTTTTTGAAAAAGTGGTGCTACCAGTAACATTCTTTTTTGGGGGTGGTTAATTCTTCGCAATGGTATTGGTGCTACCCTCAAATAAAAAAAGTGGCGATACCAGAAGCACCATTTTTATTTTAAAAGTTGAAATTATGACTTAATTGAAATCGTGTCCTAGACAATTGGTACCTTCACAAATAAAAAACGTAAAAAATACTCCGAAAAGTGGTATTACTTGAAAATATATTTTTAAAAAAATTTACATTAAATTTACAAGTGGAAGGTTCCAAACCCATCTCTTGTTGGTGGCTCTGTGGGCGGAGACTAGAGGGAGGGGGTGGGTAGGGGGTGGGTGGCACCACTTTTTGATTCAAGGGTCAATTATCCGCAATGGTATTAACCCCCCCGCCCAATAAAATAAAGGGTGTTACCTGTAACCACTTTTTGAAACGGGGTAAAAATAGTGACTAAATGCAACCTCTAAAAAATGAGAATTTTGAAGAGGTCTCATTAAGTTGGTAACTCTGTTGTTACTAGATGCCTACAAGTAACTTGACATGGCCAACTAAAAGCAAGACAAATGACATATAATAAAACTCTAAAAGGAGTAACACTACTCCTTTGTAAACCTATCGGTAAAAGACATGGAAAGCCAACCCTATAAAGTTGTATAGAGTGATACCATTGATATATATCCATTTGTTCTCCCGGGTCTTCATCCAACTTAATGAGATTGGAGGGAGTGCCCTTAGAAACTTGTGATTAGATAGCTACTATTGTAGGAATATTCTAGGGACCCACAAAGTCTAAGAAAATGATATCTATATCATAGAATTCTTTGTAAATAACTGAAAATTTGTTGTCCAAGAGGTTCAATTTTTGCAGGATGGCCTAGTGTTGGTGTCCCGTTTCCTCCACCACTTAGGTGATGAAGGCCTTATTAAGCTAGTAGAGCTCAATGAGCTTGAATACTTTGGTGTTTATAGATATGGAGAACCCTGTGTCTGACACTCGTTCCTTAAATTCTATCTCCAATTTAGCATTAGAGATCTTCCTTCTCTTCTGATTGATTGTCTGCTCCATGGAGTCCACTTTAGTCTTGGTGTCCTTGGAACATCGACGATGGTAATTCTTTATAGATCTCATGGAACCCAATTGTGTTTAAGTAATGCAATGGGGTCTTTTCTAAGAGAAAAGGGTTTTGGTGATGGAATTGGAGTTGCGAGTTAGGCCTTTCCTACTAGATTTAGGCTAGTTGCCTTGATAAACTCTCTTCATTGTTAACATATGTAATTCCCATTTCATTTGCTTTTTTTTCTCTAGGTTACAAAGCTCAGGGAAAACCCCCGAGTACTTCCCCTCATTTTGAGGATGGTACTTAGGGAAAACTCTAGAATCTTTAGGGAAAAAGGCTAGTCAACAACAAGGCTCAAAGACATTACAACAATATACTCATTATGAGCTTAACATGTCACTTGTGGGAATTGAACCCAAGTGGGGAGGATAATAATCATTCTTCCCAACCACCTAAGCTAAACCCAATTGACTATTGAGACGTACTAAAATTTATTATGTGAGGGCGTATGTTTATAAATGACCCAATTTTTTGACTGACATTTGTGATGATCAAACATGAAATTTTATTATTTGATTGAGTTTAAAATGATTATTATTGAATTATTATTGTAGGTTTATATGATAGCATGAATAAATTAAAATGTATCAATATCACAACTGATGATATTGATTCCTATGATTAAGATAATTGAAATGAAAATGTGGATACATTAAATTGCAAATGTTATTGATGGTTTTCCTAGTGTGATAGGAAACCACATGGATGTATTGATGTTGAATTGCATCAACATTGTATTGGACTCCAGATTGAGTTAGGAAAAAGCAAAAGCTGTGTGATTAAAGTTATATTTTGATTTGGATTATGGAAATTATCGATGCTTTGATTGTAGTGTGTGTAGGCACAGGGAACATGCTTAACGATCGATCCACACATGAGTAATGGGGTTGTATGGGAAAGTGTATTGAGTACCATTAGGAGGAGGAGTAGTGTATTTGCTTCCACCTACTAACACTCCTTTTGTGGCCTAAGTTGAAAAGTTAGGGACACTTTTACTCTAAGGTTGCATGTTACTGTGAGGGTAGGCCACATATTGGGTCACTCGCAAGGATTAGTTGAGGGGCGTGGAATAAGGTGATAACCTTATTACTTAGTGATAAATAGTATCTTAACAAAGAACAACAAAGATGAGTTAACAATGTCCCCATTGTTACACCATTTCCCCACCAAGAAAAGTTGGATACTTGAAGGACATGAAATCATGGCAACTTTGGGAATACAATAAGGTAATTATTGAAGGGAATGAGATACATAACACCCTTAGTATCATTAATGAATTTGTTAAATTAATAAATGAAAGGGAAATTTAATTGAAGGGTATAAAAGAAATATTTAATATGTTTTATTTTATTTTATGAGAAAATAATTATATAATATGCACTACATTTATAAAGGAGAGATAAATTAAAATAGTGTTCGCACATGGGTGGGCATGTTAGGATCCGATCCTAACCCCTCTTCATGGGTCATTAGTTAATAGGATATGTTTTCTATATAATAAAGGATGACATTAGTTAATAATGCCTATTAAATAAATGAGAATAAGTCAATGCAAGAAGACCTAATAGAAGCTTCTGCTTCTAGAAAGATCTTCCTCTAGAAGTTTCATTAGAAGGTAGAGTTAGTATAAATAAGAGTAGGAGGTATTGGATATTTTTTTCTTGGAGATTATTGTAATAGATCTCTACTCTGCTGGAGGTTTCCCCATTGAAGAAGAAAGTGAACATTGCTATCTTTAATAAAGGTGATCTTTTTGGTGTTATTCTAGTATTGTTCTAGATATAATCTTGTTGTTCCATTACTGCTTGCTAAATATTTCTATTCTACATAATATAATTTATTTGGTATATTTCAAGTGGTATCAGAGCTCCTTCCTCGGAAGAACTTGTGGGGTAATTTTTTTTTCCAGGGTAGAGACGTATTCAGGCATATTTAAGCTACAAAGATCTGTCATTCCACGCATAAACCCACAGTCGGGGAATCATACACTCAGGAAATACAAGTGGTACTTAAGCACACATTGTTGGACACCCTTATAACCCTTGTTGGTACCCCTTCGAGTGGTAGCGCATTAGACAACACCTGTATACATATTAGCCTAAATATCTTGAAGCCCTTCGTAGATAAACCGATTGACCTCCTGTGATCTGGATTTTATGAGCATAACGAAATGAATACAGATCTATATTACAAAAACAAAGATACAATGAACAATAACAGAGATACAATAAAACTTGGCTTCTATTCAATAAAGAAATATGCTGAATTTGTAAAATGCAAACTGAAACATGCTTGCTAGAATGGTGGTAGCTTATCTCTAAGAAGAGTTGTGACGACTGTGCTCATTCACAAGAATATGAGTGCAATGAGGCTCCAAAGGCCTTTTTACATAAAACATGAATTCCAAACCCTAGACATCCAAAAACCTAATCCTAGGAGATGAAGTGCCAAAAGTCATGTGGTCCCCGTTGGGGTAAGTTGGTACATCAACTTCTCAGGGTCGTGCATACTATCTCCGTTTTAGGTGCACAATATCCCATTAGAAAGGTCTATCTGAGGACTACACATTCTGCCATCTTAATGTGAATCTGTGTATAGTGTGACTGTGGCATGCCCAAAAAACGTTGTTTAGGGCCTCAAAACGACCCCAGAAGTTTAGGACCCGAAAAACTAGAAAAAAACTGCCAAGATGAAAACTGAAACTACCAAGATGACATTTGTATGTGATCCAGTTGGAATAGGTGGGTGGCCACTGATATCCACCTATATCAATCCTCCCCCCTTAGGAAGCAATGGTCTCCATTGCGTTGAGTTCCCCCATTAGATGAGGAAATTTCTGTTGAATTTTCCCCCGGGTGAGCCACTTGCCTTGGTGCAGGAGCTTCCCTGCTTTGACAACATGATAAAGATGGAAATTCAATTGGTGAGTGCCATTGACCTGTATGTCCATGATCTGATCAATGGATTCCTATTCCATGCAGTCAGGGTTGAGCTCTATCGGTGTCAACTGTTTGATTATCTCTGAGGTGTCCAATAATGGTGGAAAGTATGGTCGAAGGAGGTCCACATTAAACATTGGGTGAAATCCAAGGAAGGGGGGAATGTTGGGCTCAAAATCATTGTCACACACAACCTTGGTAATGGTATAAGGTCCATAGCAGAGTGGATGAAGCTTTCGATGGGGTCCTGTAAGGTGATCTTTCTGCAAGTGCAACCAAAATTTATCTCCCACCTGAAACTTGTGTGACACTCGATGTTGATCATGGCATTGATTTTACTTGGCATTGGACTTCTACAAAATATCCTAAACCTATTGGCGGATGTGCTGGATCCTCTCAATGAACTGGGTAGCTTTGTCAGCTTTAGTTTGAGAATGGGACAGGTCTACTTGGGTGGCCGCAAGGGGTAGTGCAACATCCATGGGACCCAATGGATGAAATCCCAACCCCACCTGAAAGGGGCTATGGCCAGTTGAGCTATGCATGGCTCTGTTATAGCTATGCTGAACATAGGGAAGACTCTCATCCCATGTGTGGGGATTCTTGGAATTGTACATGAATGAGATATGCACGATCATTCAATTGATGACCTCGGTTTGGCCATCCGTCTAAGGGTGGAAGGAAGTGGATTTGGTGAGCTTAGTGTCCAAGAGTGACCAGAGGATCAACTAGAATGTGCTGAGGAACTAGTTGTCCCAATATGAGATGATGGTTTGTGGTATCCCAAAATGTACCCACACTCGTTCGAAGAAGAGATTGGTAGTCGCCTCTTCCATGATGCTTTTCTTGCATGCAACCATAATTGCCATTTTAGAAAAATGATCAACCACCACAAAAGAACAGTCATTTCCCCGCTTGGTTGACAGAAGGCCCGACATGCAGTCTATTGAGATGGATTCCCAGGGCCTTTTAGGAGTAGGTAGGGGGGTGTACATGCCTTGTTTCTTAATAGCCGATTTAGAAATAGAACAGGTAGTGCAGGACTTGATATACTTGTTGACCTCCTACACAATTTTCAACCAATAGAGATGTTGTTGTATCACTACCACTGTCTTTTCTACGCCGAAGTGTTCTGCCACCAGAATGTAGTGGGATTCCCAAATATGTTTCGATCACTTGCTTGATGGAATGAAGAGATGGACCAGATGGCACAACAACCTGTCTTGAAGATGGAAATCAGTGACATCTATGTTTGCACCCAACATCTTTTAGGTGACGATGAAGTCAATATCTCTCTCATAGATTTGGGGTCATCTGGAGGTCTCGTGGCCACAAGAGTTTAACACCATGGTGAGTGCTGCAACTGGCAGGTGGTTGAGGCAATCGACGATGTGGTTGGTTCTTCCTATCTTATACTTGATGTTGAGATGGAACTGCTGCAAGTATGTGGACCACTTCTGATGGCCATCACTCTGCAATTTTCCTTGTGTCTGTATGAACTGCAACGTCATATGATTGATGTGGATGATTGTCTCCTTCCCAAGAATGTAATGCTTCCACTAGCTGTAGGCTTGCACAATGGAGTACATCTCTTTGTCATAAGTAGGGTACTTACATATGACATCTGATAGTTTCTCACTATGATAGGTCATGGGGTTTCTGTGCTGAGTGAGAACTGTGCCCACAACATAGTCTGAAGCATCTGTCTCGATATCAAAGGGATGTTGTAGGTCGGGTAATGAGAGAACTGGGGCTGAGCACAAGCACTGCTTCAAATAATTGAACACTTCCTGTTGTGACAGGCCCCGCACAAACTTTTTCTTACCACCACCCTTGGTTACTTGGCTGAGGGCCCATGCAATATGGGAGAATCGCAACACAAACCTGCGATAGAAATTGACAAGGCATAAGAATCTCCGAAGCTCAGTAAGTGTGGTTGGGGCTGGCCAGTCAAAAATGACATGGATCTTGGATGGATACACATGTACCCTATGCTCATCAACATTGTATCCTAGGTACTGGACCCTATCCATGCTGAAGGAGAATTTTTCCAAATTTGCATATAGCTTGTTCTACCGCAGAGTGTGCAAAACCTGCTAAATATGCTTCAAGTGTTATGCCCAATTCTTATTGTAGATGAGTATGTCATCCAGATACACCACCACAAAACAATTGGTGAAAGGCCACAATATATCGTCCATCATCCTCATGAAAGTTGCTTGGGAATTCGTCAAACCAAAGGGCATGACCAACCATTCAAAAATACCTTATTTGGACTTGAAGGAAGTTTTCCATACATCTGTCTACTCTATTGGGACCTGATGGTAGCCAGACTTAAGATAAATATTACTGAAATATTTGGCCCCCTTGATTTGGTCAAGGAGATCGTTGATTTGGGGAATCAGGTACCATTTCTTAACTATGATTTTATTTAGGGCCCAATAATCGATGCAGAGTCACCATGTCCAGTCTTTCTTCTACACAAGCATGATTGGGCTTCCACATGGTGATGAGATGGGTCATATGTGCCCCTTTTGGATCAATTATTGGATCTGACACTTGATCTCCTCATTTTCTAATAGAGAGTGGCGATAGACTGGCCCATTGGGTAGAGGTTTTTCGGGGGTCATATCGATTGAATGCTTGACCTCACAATGTAGAGGTACCCTAGTGGATGAGGAGAAGATGACTTTGTATTCTTCCATGATCTTATCCACTTGATTTTGTTGCATGGAGAGATCAAAGACAGAGGCCATAGATGTGGTTGCAACCTTCCACTCACTTTGAGAGAGGATCTCGAAGAATACAAACTTCCTGGTCTGAGAGATGACCTTACTGTATTGCTTGGTAGAGATCAAGGAAATGGAAGTAGGTGGGATTGCCTTGGGCATCATGTACAATTTCCTTTCCAAAGTAATAATAAAAATACAAGGCCTAGACTCATATACAACATGACGTTTTCATAAATAAGGTTGGCCCAAAAGAACACCACAAACTTCAAGGGGAGAGACATCACACAATAGCTCATATTTGAAGGGCTTGATGGCATAGGACATGTGACACTGTTGGCTGACGCAAAGATCGCTTCCTTGGAGGAGCCATCTAATGGTGTATGGCTACGAGTGTGACATTATTGGAAAGGTCAACCTCTTGACGACCTCCACTAAGACGAGGTTATTATGGCTACTGCTATCAATGATGAAGTGCAGCGTAGTACCCTTCACCCACATATATGAATGAAAGAGGCACTCACCTTCCTCTGGCTCATTAGGTTGACCTTGATGGATCTTGGTGGTAGAAATGGTGGCAATGGGTTCCACATCAATAATATGTCTCCCCTTTTCTGGTTTTGAATTTGAGTCAGAACCCGCATCTGATTCAGAGGATTTTTCCTCAGCCACCAATGACTGCTTTGAGTGGCAATCAAAATTTTTATGTCAGAGGCTCTTATGGAAGTGGCACCACTTCTTGATGTCTTTCTTCATCTTACCATTTTCCTTCTTTGTTTGTGAATTATATTGGTTGTCCCGAGGTTGTCCATATTTTCTCTTCCCTTTGTTCTGCGGGTTGGGGCTACCCTTTCCCTACTTCTATTGTGAGGGGTTCCTAGACCCAAACTTCCGTGTCTTTTGTTTAAGCTTCTGCTCGATTTTAATAACATATCGATAGGCTTTGCCCGAGGATGAGATATAGATAAACTCCATTTCTTTCTAGATGTATCTATGTAGACCGTCATAGTACTTGAGCACCAGATGTCACTCAGAATATTTGATACCCAGCTTGGTGCGCAAGGTATGGAAGATATTTTTGAACTCTGACACTGTTTGGTCCCTTTCCTGTTGTAGTGTGGTCCATCTTGTATACAGGTTGTCATAACTTCCAAAAAGGTAGTATTTTTCCTTAATATCATCCCTAAAGGACTCCTAGGTGAGTATGAATACAAATAATGAGGGTTCCTCTGTTGTATTTTTCTCACAGAAAGTCTCCCACCAATATTTGACATGGGGGACGACTTTGGGGAGTGAAAATGTAATATTTTCTCTATTGGAAAAGTTATGGAAAGAAAGATACCCTTCTATCAGATTCAACTATTTGTCTACAACATACGAGTCTATCTGACCTTCAAATATAGGAATATCAAAGTTGATCTGTACCTTGAAGGGGGCGGTGCCTCTACTGGAGGAAGATGCATCGCCTGTTGGTAGCAGTCAAAGGATTTGTGCAAAACTATCCATCATATCGTTCCTCTATTGTGTGAGGGATTCCTTGAGAAACAATTTCAAATGATCTCCTGTCCAATTTTATTTATTTTCTCCCTCCATGGAAGGTCACTTGGGTGTTCGAGAAATTTTTTCCTCAAGATAAACAAGCTCGAGACCCAACTCTTTGTACCCTAACCTCGTCGGGGACAAGCACTAAGAACGACAAGGGGCAACCTCGCTCTGATACCACTGATCCATATTTTATGATTATAACAAAATGAATCAATGTCTGTATTATGAACATAGAGATACAATGAAAAATAATAGAGATACAGTAAAACTTGACTTCTATTCAATAAAGAAATATGTTGAATCTGTAAAATCCAAACTGAAACAAGCTTGCTAGAATGGTCACAACTTATCTATCAGAAGAGATGTGATGACTGCACTCAATCAAAAGAATATGAGTACAATGAGGCTCCAAAGGCCCTTTTACATCAAACATGAATGAAAAAACCCTATACATCTAAAAACATAACCCTAGGAGATGTAGTGCCAAAATTCATGTGGGCCCCGTTGGGGTAAGTTGGTACATCAACTTCCCGGGGTCGTAACTTTTGCATACGATCTCCATTTTAGGCGTACGATAGCATTTTGGAAAGGTCTATCTGAGGAATACACATTATTCCATCACAATCAAACTCTAGCTACAATGTGACTGTGGCGGGCCCAAAAAACGTTGTTTAGGGCCTCAAAACGACCCTAGAAAACTAGGACTCGAAAAGCTAGAAAAAAAACTGCCAAGATGAAAGCTGAAACTACCAAGATGACATATGTATGTGAGATAGTTAGAATAGGTGGGTGGACACTGATATCCACTTGAATCATCCTAACTTCTATAATTTCATCGAGAACAACACTTGAGAAGATACACTCTAGTACATGGGTAATCAGGTAGTACATCTAAGGGTATGGTCTAGCCTCCTTAGTTGGTGCCTTGAGATATTGGGCCAAGTACTACTGTTCAACCCCGCATGTATATAAGAGAGATATAACATAGGGTAAACCCTTTCATGTAGATACCCTACAAACCCCAAGCTTTGGGATGTAAATAACTGATCTATTACAATGCAACTTGATCCCTGCTAAATATTTCGTTGTAGAAACACTCCCTGCCGACATTTTATTATTATTGAGAATTTGGGAATTCCACCACTACATAAGTATTATGAACACACCCTTATTTGTGACTTATTCCATTGGATTCCTCTCTTCATGCTGATCGCAGTGGTACCCTTCACTTTTAATCATTTTTTTTCCCGCGGACCCAACCATTTTCGAGACACCCTTATTTGTGACCTATGCCATTGCAATCCTCTATTTGTCCTTATCACACTGGTACCTATCATTTTTGTGGCCCACATTTTTCATCCTGACCCATCATCTACTACCTAAGCAGGCCCAATTCTGACCACCCACTATGAGAGCCAAGAAGACTAGGAGTCTAAGGTGTTCAGCCTAGAAAAACAATTTTCCTCCATCAACAAACAAGTCCAAGCTTCCATAAGCACATCAGTACAAGAATCCATCAACGCATCCATGCAGTAGATATTCAAGGGTAAGAATGTTGAGCCCAATTTAGAGGACCCTCAATCCTCCCATTATGAGATTAATCATTCATCCCGCTCTGCTTGGGGTTCTCCACACTCTCGGAATAAGGTGCCCAAAGTTGACATGCATAAATTTGATGGATCCAACCTAACATGGTGGGTTTCTCAAATGGAGCAATGCTTCTCCCTTTATGATATTTGGGATGAGGAGACTAAAATTCATGTAGGGGTTTTGTACTTGGATCAAGAACGCTAGTAGTGGTGGCAGTGGCATAAGAAATGTTATCCGAGACTACCCACTTGGAACATGTTCACTAAAGTAGTTTGTGCCCATTTTGATAGGGAAACACGTTTTTTGGGAAGGATCACTAAGCTACTCTAAACATGATCAGTATTAGCTTTCATCACAACATTTTAACAGTTGTCTATTCGAACTGAGGGCTTATCTGATTAATTTTACCTTAAATGTTTTATCAGTGGCTTAAAGGAAGCCATTAGGGCTCATGTGAGCATGCATCATCCTACTACCTAGTTTCAGGCATGCCAATTAGCAATGGAATCATAGACCATCCTTCAGGATCCACCCTTGAAGGCCACAGTCCCCAACCTTCCTCACCTCGAGGCTAACCCATCTCCGACACAAACCTTAAAGGTCCAAAAGGTCTCTCTAACAGAAATGGCGGAGCGTTGCAAGCAAGGAATTTAATATTACTGTGATGAAAAGTACTCAACGAGACATAAATGTAGGGAACAAAAGTTCTTCCAGATTGATGCATCAACTTCATCTTCCTATGCATAAATACCATCGGATGAGACTCTTAACCCAGAGGATGCTCAACCGAGTGTTCACACTGAAGATTCCATTGGAGTCCCTGTGGAACTAGAGGACCCTGTCATATCACTTCATGCCCTTTCAGGTATTTTGGCCCCACATACATTGAATATCAAGGGCTACATCAAACATAAGCTGGTTGTGGTGTTGACTGATAGTGGTAGCACACATAATTTTATTCATCGCAGACTTGCTAAGGAGATCCATTGTTTTGTCTGCCCTGTTTATAATTTTCAAATCCTCATCGCTAATGGGGTTATGATGAAGTGTGGGGGCCACTGTGAGAATGTCAAATTCCAAATGGGGAATTATCATATGAAGACCCACATGTTATGTATTTCCATGGGGGGATGTGATATTATATTGGGCATGGAATGGTTTCGCACTTTGGGACTAGTCATAATGGATTGTTAAGAATTATATATGAGCTTCACCCAAGGGGATCACACCTATACCCTCTGAGGTCTCCAAGCGGCCTCCCCTGAAATCATCATCTCTCATAGGATGGAAAAAATGTTGAATAAAGGCCACCATAGTGTGATTGCTCAATTTCATGCCATCCAGGTCACTGATCACACCTCTCCGATAGTTCCTGCTAGCCTACAACTAATATTGGACAAGTACCCCAAGGTCTTTAAGGTTCCCACCGAATTACCTCCCTCTAGGTGTGAGCATGATCATAGAATCCCTCTCCTTCTGGGCAGTCAACCCCCCAATGTACATCCCTATAGGTATCCATTTGCTGAAAAAAATGAAATAGAAAAGATGGTACATGAATTACTAGAGGTGGGGGTAATACAATGTAGTACGAACCCATATTCTTCCCCTGTGGTGATGGTCTTAAATAAAGAAGGTACTTGGTGCATGTGTCACAATTTTTGTTCCCTGAATAAATTGACCATCAAAGATAAGTTTCCCATTCTTGTCATTGATGATCTTTTGGATGAACTCTGGGGTTCCCGTGTCTTCACCAAATTAGACCTTCGCTTCGACTATCACTAGATTCATATGAAGGACACATATATTCAAAATACTGCTTTCAGAACTCATGAAGGACATTATGAATTCTTGGTCATGCCTTTTGGCCTTTGCAATGACCCATACACCTTCCAAAGTCTCATGAATAAAATATTGAAACCTTACCTTCAGAATTTTGTCCTGGTTTTCTTTGATGACATTCTCATTTACAACTGCACTTGATATTTCCACCTTCTCCAAGTGGAAAAATTCCTTCAATTGCTGCAGGACAACCAATTTTTTGTCAAAATACCAAATGTTCCTTTGGATCCAACAAAGTGGAATACTTGGGACACATTATGGGTCAAGACAGGGTAAAAGTGGACCCCAAAAAGATACAAGCTATGTAGGTGTGGCCGTGACCCATGAACTTAAAGTGCCTAATGGGTTTCCTCGATATCACATGATATTACAAGAAACTTGTATACCATTATGGAAAAATTGCTAATCCCTTGACCAACCCTCTTAAGGAAAATGCATTTTATTGGACACCTGCTGTCGAGCAAGTCTTCACAGATTTAAAGCAGACCATGTGCACTACTCCTATCCTAGTAGCTCTTAACTTCAACATAACCTTTGTGGTGGAATCAAATGCTTCTGGCACTGGTATAGGCATAGTGCTCACATAAGATGGTCGACCTTTGGCCTTTACTAGCCAAGCGTTGAGTGGCCGTAATTTGAGCAGATCTACGTATGAAAAATAAATGATGGCCATTCAAAAGTGCGATGCACACATGTCAACCACATATTTTGGGACGTCGTTTTCAGATCAAAATAGATCACCATAGTCTGAATTATTTTTTGGAGTAGCGGTTATCCTCCCCAGAACAAAACAAGTGTCTGACCAAAATCTTGGGGAATGATTATGAAATCATATATAAAAATGGAAAAGACAAGATAGTAGCTGATTCTTTTTCAAAAAAAAACGAGGAGGACAAATCCATCTTTGCCTTATCCTTACCGGTCCCTGATTGGATTGAAGAATTTCGACAAGAGTGGCTAACACATCCGACTATATCCAGGTTAATCCAACGCCTTCAGGATGACCCTAATCCTCTCATTGACTACACTTGGCACAACATTATTCTTTGATATAAGGATCTCCTGGTTCTATTTCCCTCTTCAGCACTCAAGCCAAGGCTCTTAAATGAGTTTCACTTATTAGCTATTGTGGGTCACTCAAGATTCCAAAAGACCTATGCTCACGCTCGTAGTTATTTTCTCTGGGCATGCATGAAGAAGGATATACTTCACTTTGTCATGAAATGTGAGGTGTGCCAATGTAATAAAGGTGAAACCATAAAGTCTCTAGGAGCTCTAAAACCCTTACCCATTCTAGTTTCTATGTGGACGGACATATCCATGGACTTTATAGTGAGCCTCTCGAAATATGGGAACAAGTCCGTCATCATGGTGGTGGTTGATCTCCTCTCCAAGTATTCTCATTTTTGTGCATTACCCCACCCTTTCACATTGACACTAGTAGGAAAAGTTTTCCTTGATCAGATTTCAATTTACATGGCATGCCCACCTCTATTGTATCTGATCATGATCCAAATTTCACCAACACATTTTTGCAAGAGTTATTTAAATTGCAGGGCACCCAACTGAACATGAACCTATCACCCCTAGTCTAATGACCAAACAAAAGTGGTCAATAAATGTTTATAAACCTACTTGCGATGTTTTTCTTCAGACAAACAAAATCAATGGGTGCAATGGCTCCCCTTGGATGAATGGTGGTACAATACTTCATATCATATGGCCACTAAAATGACCCCATATGAATCAGTGTATGGAAAACGAACACCTACCATCACTACCTATCTTCTAGGCACATCAAAGGTCCAATATATTGATACCATGTTGCAAGGTCAAACAACCACCCTAGCGACTCTGAAGGATAACCTCTACATGGCCTAAAATCACATGAAGCAACATGCAGACCAACATTGTTTAGAAAGGGTTTTTCAGGAAGGTGATTAGGTGTTTCTCAGGCTCCAACCTTACAAACAAACATCTGTCAAATCCAAGGGACATCACAAGTTGGCACCCAAGTTTTATGGGCCACACTAGATCATTAAGCGTATTGGTTCAATAGCCTACAAATTGGCCCTTCCAACTACTTCCAAAATCCATCCGGTGTTCCATGTTTCGTGTTTGAAGAAAGTGGTGGGACAAAATTACAGGGTCCAAACCATCCTTCCAAAATTAGATGAAGAAGGCTCCCTTTGGCTCCAACCAGAAGCAATCCTCAATACACAGGAATGTCAGTTGCATGGCATAACTATCAAGTAAGTGTTGATCAAGTGGAAGGGCACATCACCAAAGGATGTGACTTGGGAACCGTTGGCCATACTCTAGCAGTTTCTGCATCTTCAACCTTGAGGAAAAGGTTGCTTTTGAAGGGGGAGGGCATATTAGGATCCGATCCTAACCCCTATTCATGGGTCATTAGTTAGTAGGATATGTTTTCTATATAATAAAGGACAACATTAGTTAAGAAGGCCTATTTAATAAAGGAGAATAAGTCAATGCAATACGACCTAAAAGAAGATTCTGCTTCTAGAAAGATCTTCCTCTAGAAGTTTCATTAGAAGGTAGAGTTAGTATACATAAGAGTAGGAGGTATTTGATATTTTTGTCTTGGATATTATTCTAATAGAGCTCTTATATGTTGGTGGTTTCCCCCTTGAAGAGGACAGTGAACATTGCTATATTTAATAAAGGTTCTCTTTCTGGTGTTATTCTGGTATTGTTCTAGCTATAATCTTGTTGTTCCATTACTGCTTGCTAATTATTTTTGTTCTGCATAATATAATTTATCTAGTATATTACAGGGCCTAATGGTTAAGAACATGTGTTTCCTCCTAAGAGGTCACAAGTGTTTCTATAGACTTTAGCAGTCAAATAACTGCGTGGAGGAGGTCCCTTGTCCCACAAACAAGGGGGTGTCATACACCAATTTGGTGTTTGGCTTGGTCATGACCTTAAAATTAGATTATTATTATTATTACTAAAATATAGATAAACTAGTATATCATGATATGCAAGATGATTTGATTAATTAAAAGACTAAGAATAATGCATATAGTTAAGAGAATGTGTATGAATTAAATTTTAGTTAATTAGTAATAGTAAAAACTAATTTATAATGGAACTTAAATCAAGGAGAGGAAATAGGAACAAGAATTCAAATTCAATTTGAATTGTGGGATAAGAAAAGTGGGCTTGGGAGAAGTTTGTGAAACAATAAATAACTAAGACAAGTAACTCCATGTGCACCATAAAAATAGGAAGTGATAAATAGATTAAGGGAACACTTAGGAGAGAAAATAAGAAATGTGGGAGTTCAATGAGTGAAATTCATTATTTTATAATTTTAAATAGGTAATTACTTGTGGACTTGTGCATATAAGTGACACATGAAAAGGTAAATATTAAGTTAATAGTAATTTATATAAATATAATTTTACATGGGTTGGATGAGTGGGAAGGGTCACAAAAGCTATAAAAGAGGGCTTGGGATAACACTTTTGGCACCCTAATGTTGGATGGATATCATAATGCTAAAATCACTTTTCATTAGTATTTGTTGAGAGTTTGGTCTATTGAAGTTTGTGGAGAAGTGAGGATTCTTCTAAAACTTGACGAATTGATACTTCAATAATTGCTAGCAAGTTACTTTTACCTTACAACCCCATTGCAGCTCGGGGGTATTTGGAGAAGGAGAGTACCCAAAGAAGTTGGTAGGGAGGTCAACTAATGGATTGTCAATGATCAATGAATGACATAAGGCTAGAAATTGAAGCACACATTCAAATTTTGAAAACCAAACTTAATTAGTTATGTTAATTCTTGATTACATGTTGTTTTGCTTAATTGTTTTATTTCTAAACACACATTCATTGATAAAGTTATGAATGCAATGTTTACAAAATAGTGAGTTCATTGGAATTATTTATTTTTTTTCCACATAAAATTTCACATTATATTTATAGAAATATAATCTATTCTCAAAACATACATTACATCAATAGATCCTTTATATTTCATGGACTAATCCAAAAAACATAGCTACACAAAATTTTCCAAATTCCTTACACTAATATCGTCTTCTCTCGTGGGTCCAAAAAAGACAATTACCAAAAACAAAAATGTCTTTCATACATAGCTGAACACTGAAGCTACTAAAACCTCCATCTTTGAACTAGGAAACAAAAAATTACTCCCCCTGCAGGCTACTAAAACATGTTTAAAAAAAGAGTAGGGCCCTCATGGCCTCCTTCCCATTGATTGTAATCAATTCTCCCTGGAAGTTTTTTTAGAGCCTGTTTTGATAATCTGTCTGCCTATTGATTCTCTTCCCTAAAAATGTGAGAAAAAAATATGTTCCTGAAGTGATCGAGAAGTTCATTAATCCTATCCTTCCAACCATCTAATGTAACAACCTGAAGTTCTCCTTTCCGATTGAGCCAATCAATGACTATTTTTGAGTCCCCTAGAACATGTAAATCTGAAATTGAAAGCCTTGAAGCTAGAATTAGAGTTTCCCAAAATCCCATGAGTTCATCCCTAGCATTCGTTCCTCTTCCATAATTTAAAGTCCATCTATAAGCCGTGTAATCATTGATATTTAGGACTCCACCTGCCCCACTTTGTTCTCCATTCTACTACGCTTCCCCATCAAACCACCCAATTACTATATCTTCAAGAATTTTAGTGTCTGATATTCTAGGAAGATAAGATTTTCCTTTTCCTGTGATTGCCCACAACTCCTAAAGTTAGTAAAACTATATTTTGAATGGAGGGGGTCCCTGAATCAAAGATAATATTGTTTCTATGAAGCCAAATAAACCAACAAATAAAGGCTGGGAGAGTTGGAAATGTAAAGTTTTGTTTAGCCCAATTTTCAAAGAACTCATTCACCGATTGGCCATTCCATCCAAATGGGAGATTTAGAGCAATTTTAGCTCTTTCCCAAACTGAAATCGTTAAAGGAAAAGTAACAAAGATATGTTTACTAGATTCCCTCTTACCTTTGCACATATAGCAAATCTCTAGCCCCGTCTAGCCTCTTTTTTAAAGATTTTTCCATGTTAGAATTTTATTTTCAACCACAAGCTAGGCAAATATTTTTTTCTTTAGTGGACAGTCCCAAGTCCACAGTTTTTTTCCTCCAACCGCCAATTTTAAATTTCCACATTTTTGAGGCAAGGGCGTTATACACATTTTTGACTGAGAACTGCCCTGAATTATTACCACCCATCCACTTTAATTCATCTGGTCTTTCCAAGAGCTGAATCCATGATCCAATCAAGTTCCTTATGTACATCTCCCATTCTACTGCTAATTCTCCTTCCAATCCCAAATCTGCACTGTCTAACCAGTTTGTGTTATGAGGAAAATCTCTCTATGGTTAGGGTAAACCACAATATATGAAATGACTGCAGAAATACACTCTCTTCTCAAGTATGCTATGAAAACAAATATGCTAGAAAGACAATATAAAAGGCCTACCTCGTCCAGACGTTCGATGAAGTCCACCATTGAGCACTTGACCCAAAGAAATATACCTGTAACTAGTCCTCAACAACCAAGCAAAGAAAGCATATGGTTATATTATATGATGTTATCACATTCAATAGAATAATCCATTAATAAACATGACAAATACGCCCATGGAATAATAATTCAATATATTTGCAAGATATCAATTGGATGGGAAAAGAGTATTTCTATTAATATATGGTCGGAAAAAGTGAAAATGTTACAGACTTTCGTGTCGGCACGGTTCGGAACCGAGAAACTAAGTTCCTTCCATCTGGGCCTCCACCAAAGGTAAGCTCATAATAAAGAAGCAATGAGATTCTCAATCAATAAGGGAAGAGCTTGGGGGATGAACACTGTGTTCAGACTTAAAGGACAAAGGGATGTAGACTCAATATGAAGTAAATAATTTCTCCAGAGTAACTTTTCTCTCAAAGTTGAATTCTTTCTCCTCTTTCCATAGCTCGAAATTGGCCCATTTATAGCCTTCAAAATGGAACTAAAGGGACGAATCATAACATTTCCAATATATGGAAGGCCAAGGATCATAGATCTCCTGTCGTGACATGGAAAACCGACATTAATTTTCATTTTCTGGCACAAATACTGATGTACGCGGGCTATAGTGGAGAAACCTATGTATACACATGCTGTATAGTAGGAAAGATGCGTACATGTGGAAAAATATGTATTTTTAGCTCTGGATTTTACAAATAGGGATGATAAGTCTGCATAGGGAAATGGAAAAAGGCCTTCTGTGCAAGATTGCATAGGGTGAGGCAAATATTTCTATAACAAATGCCCCCTAATGTGTGAGGTCAGAGGAGTATCCACGATGGCCGAAATACATTATAAACAACCCATAAGTGGAGTGATGGGGAACCAACTGGATGAACTAGTTGCTCATTACATTCTTCACTAACTTTGCATACATGGTTGCCAATAAAATTACACTACAGATCCATGTGAAAATATACCAAACAAGTTTCCATGGCCATGAATAGAAAAATACAAATGCAATTACATGCCAATAGATGTCATAGTCACGAACAAGGCCCAATAGAACCAATCTCAGAACCAATCTGAAGATATTTGTATACAATGGAGTACAATCTGATCTCCCATGGTCACTGAAGTCATATAGGTACTGGTCCAATGAAAAGTGATGCAGGAGCATCCACGACACACCAAGCGAGCCAGCACATTGGGAGGAAACAACTGGACAACGCTATACAAATTTTGAAATGCTTTGGAAATTGTTGCGCCGCTCTTTAATGAAGGCATTCATAAAGAAGCGCACTTGTATGTAAAATGGACCTTGAGCCTTTAAGCTCTCGTCCTTAGTAGATAGGAAGGCATTTAATAGATTTAATGTAAAGTAGATAGGATATTAAATTCTGGATTTGATAGCTTTAGAGTTCGAGAGGGAAAACAGATATAGACACCATCCTTTGTACATTGTATCATTATTATCAAACAGGAGCAGGAGAGCAAGCAGAGAATCGTATGAAGAACACCCATGTACAGATTGAATTAATAGAAGAAAGCTTTGATTCAATTCCATGGTTATGTGTTATTTCTCTGTGTGTTGATGATATGCTCATGGGTATTTTCTTCTTGTTATGCACTTGCTTTTATATGCTGTGTATGTGATTTCATGGTTGATTTGAAATCTGAGAGAAGGGGTGAATGAGTTTCAATTGTTTCTACAAGTGAACCAGAGAATTCCTGCAAGGAGTGCAGTTGAATTTGTCTGCAAGGAGTGCGTGACTGCAGGGTTTACTTAGAGATAGCTTTTGTTCTCATCTCTTCAGAAGTGCAGATTTAGCACGGAGCGGTGCAAGGCGTGCGCAGGCTGGACGAGACTCAGGGTTGCGATTCTGAGGAAAAGGGAATTTGGATTGCTGCTGCAAGAGAGTGTGTAGAGTCGAAGAAGCTTCGACACTTAGTTGTGTTCAAAGATCTGCCACAAGGAGTGCGTGCAACAAGTCTTCATAAAGACTTGCGAAGTGAAGACAAGCTTAGGAGGGATAGGCCTACAGTTCACCAAAGGAGAATTGCAGGGGGTGCTGTGGAAAATCGAGAGAACCTCCACGGTTGGCGAGTGGTTGAATAAATTCTCACAGAGGGAGCGTTTGAATCCATCTCGCAGAAATTAGCAAGGAAGGATGGATGGTTGAAATCTTCTGGAGAGATTTCACGAGGACCCGAGGGCCGTTAGATCGTGCATAGGTACACGGAGGTTACCGTGCAAGTATTAGGAGTTCGAAGCTTAGGAGGAAGTAGCGCAGTTGATTTGGGTTCATAGGGATCGTTGGATCGGCGCGTGCCATCGCATATCAGCATATCGCGAGTTGGAGCACCGAGTTGGTGGAGCGGAAGTGGTGATATCGCGATACGCGATATCCCGATAAAATCATAATCGTCAATCGTGGGGACACGTGTCAAGGAATCCCAAGTAATCGGGGTTCGGAGAATCGGGGTTCTCGACAGCAGAGAACACTCATAGGTTGGATTCGCAATCCACGAAATCCCGAGGTGACGTGGCAGTGTGGGACCACAGGTGCTGGTGGAATACAGGTGGCATTGTATCGGAGGATCGGCACATCGGAGTTCGGGGTTTGGAAGTTCAGATTGTTGACATTGCGAGTAGCGATATCCCGATAGGGGAAACTCCGATAATAGAAGTTGGAGAAAGTCAATGATTGACCCATATCGGGGTTCGAGGGTTCGTGAGGCATAAGGTATGTGAGCATAGAATTCGCGATACCGCGAATTCCGATTTCCCGACTGTTAAGGGAGATCATCGGAGGGTGCTGTGGGAGAAGAATTCCCGACGGGGAATTAGAGGAGCATTGACGCTCTTCGGGCCAAATTCAGAGAAGGTCCTGGTAACCGCGATCGTTCTCTGTGGAGCGGGGGAGGTTGCTCCAAGTGGTATCAGAGTGGAAATATCTTTTCTTTCTGTAGCAGAGAAGAGAAGACATCATGCCGCCGAGGAGAGAAAGGAAGTCACCTGGTCTAGAGGACAGGGATGCGCGAAGAAGAGGTAGACCAGCGGGAAATCCAGAAATGGAATGCCAAATGAGAGATCTTCGAGCAAGACTCGAGGAGATGGAGACATCACAAAGACGCGGAGTTGGTGCTGGGGATCTTAGCGATTCCGAGGTTGAAGAAGAAGCTGGACATGCAGAAGAAGTCACAGCAGAGGACGCGTCAACCGAGCGATTGATCAAAGCCATCGCCAGGATGGGTGCGAAGTCGAAAATGGATATTCCAGTCTACGAGGGAAGTCTGGATGCAGAAGAGATATTGGACTGGATCCGAGCTCTTGACACCTACTTCGATTATGAGGAGATCGAAGAGGACAAGAAAGTCAGACATGCTGTCACCCGGTTGAAGGGACATGCAGCATTATGGTGGGACGAGCTACAGGTAGATAGACGTTCCAAGGGTAAACAAAAGATCAAGGGCTGGGACAGGATGATTGCTAAGATGAAAGTGAAATTCATCCCGAGAGACTATCAGATCACACTGTTCAGGCGAATGCAGAACCTGAGACAGAAGCTGATGACGGTGAAGGAGTACACCGAGGAATTCTACAGGCTCAACATCAGAGCAGGTCATCGAGAGAGCGATGATGAGAAGGTGGCGAGATACCTGAATGGTTTAAGATATGACATTCAGGATGAATTAAGCATGGTAACCATCAGAACGGTTGAGGATGCGTACCAGATGGCTCTGAAATCCGAGGAGAAGCTGAGCTGTAAGCAGGGACAGTGAGGGCGAGGTAGAAGTCAGCCCAGAGGCAAGGCAGTTGCCTAGGATAAATACCAGAAGCCCAAGGAGGAATGGCAGAAACCTCAGGGTAAGATTGAAAAAGGTGGAACCTCACAGCGAGGACAACCACAGGTTGAACAGAGAAAACAACAAAATGATCAGCGGGGAGATTATGCTGATGCAAACACTCTTCCTCGTACTAGAGGTCGAGGCAGAGGAAGACGAGGAGTGATCACATGTTTCACATGTGGAAAGAATGGGCACAAATAATTTGAGTGTCCAGAGAAGAAGAAAGATGGAGGAGAAGCTCACATCACTGAAGCGCAGAGGCGTGATGTTGAGAGTGAAGATACCGAGAGTGGGAAGTCACTGACAGTGCACAAAGTCCTTTTGACACCCGAGAAAGAGGTGGAGGACACAGCTCAGAGAACCAGACTGTTCAGGACCACATGCAAGACCAAGGGCTAGAAATGCAAGGTCATCGTGGACAACAAAAGCACCAATAATCTCGTATCGACCGAGATGGTGGAAAAGCTGGAGCTGGAGACAACTGATCACCCGAGTCCATATAAAGTTTCATGGCTGCAGAAGGGACATCAGGTGAGTGTCGCTAAACAATGTTTAGTTGATTTCAAAATGGGTGAATATAAGGATAAGGTCCTATGTGATGTCATTCCCATGGATGTATGTCATGTATTGCTGGGTAGACCATGGCAATATGACAGGAATGTGGTTCATGATGGGAGGATGAACACATATACTTTGGAGAAGGATGGGAGAACACACAGGTTGCTTCCGATAAAGGATAAGGAAGTAAAGCCAGAAGTGAGCAATACGATACTTCTCATGAGTGGGAAGGAACTTCTCACAGAGATGGAGAAGAACGAAGATCTGCAATTCTTTGTGGTCAGGAAGCCGAGAATTGTCCTGACAAGCACACGAGTGGACGACTTGCCAGATGAGATTCAGGAACTGCTGGGAGAGTTCGCTGATATCATCGTGGATGAATTACCTCGTTCATTGCCACCGATGCGGAGTGTGAGTCACCACATAGATCTCATACCTGGAGCAAGTTTTCCAAATAAGGCTGCGTACAGATTGACACCGCAGGAGAATGAGGAGGTCAAAAGGCAGGTACAGGATCTGCTAGACAAAGGACTGGTCAGGGAGAGCCTTAGTCCGTGTGCCGTTCCAACGGTACTAAGTCCAAAGAAGGATGGAGGCTGGAGAATGTGTACAGACTCCAGAGCGATCAACAAGATCACCATCAGGTACAGATTTCCACTGCCGAGAATGGATGATTTGATGGATTGCCTGAGTGGGGAAAATTATTTTTCAAAGATAGATTTGAAAAGAAGATATCACCAGATTCGCATGAGAGAGGGTGATGAATGGAAGACAACATTCAAGACAAACGAGGGTTTGTACAAATGGCTGGTCATGCCATTTGGCTTGACAAATGCGCCGAGCACATTCATGAGGCTGATGAATGAAGTCCTGCGGGAATTCATCGGGAAGTTTGTAGTCGTGTATCTGGATGATATACTGATCTTCAACAAGACCAGGGCTAAATACTTGAGGCATTTGGCCATTGTAATGAGAATGCTACAGTAGGAGAAGCTGTTGATAAATATGAAGAAGTCCTCATTTATGCAGACAGAGCTCATTTATTTGGGTTTTGTGATATCGGCGAATGAGTTGAAGATGGATCCCGAGAAAGTGGAAGTGATCAAGAATTGGCCATCACAGAGAAATGTTTTCGAGGTGAGAAGCTTCCATGGACTGGCTAGTTTCTACCGTAAATTCATTAGGAATTTCAGTGGAATTAGCGCAGCGATGATGGATACGGTGAAGAAGCGGCATAAGGTTTTTCATTGGACAACAGAGGTTGAGAAGAACTTCAATCTGTTGAAGCGGAAGATCACAGAGAAACCAATTCTGGTGTTGCCTGATTTCCAGAAGACATTTCAAGTGAAATGTGATGCAAGCGGGTATGCTGTAGGAGGAGTCTTAAGTCAGGAGGACAGACCAGTGGCATATTTAAGTGAGAAGCTGGATAACACAAAGCTGAAATACTCCACATATGATAAAGAGTTTTATGCCATCATACAGGCATTGAAGAAGTGGAGGCATTACTTGATACCCAAGGAGTTTGTATTGTACAGTGATAATCATGCATTGCAGTTTGTGAGTCAACATGAGAAGTTGAATCCGAAGCATGCGAAATGGGTAGAATACATGCAGAATTTCACGTTTGTAATCAAACACATTTCAGGAACTGCTAACAAAGTGGCTGATGCTTTGAGCAGGAAATGTTTGTTGTTGCAGGAATTCTGAGTCAGGACATTAGGTTTTGAAAATCTCCGGGATATGTATGCAGGAGATGCGGATTTTGCAGAGGCATACGAAGCAGCTGAGAATCCAGTTCTCAGGGATCGGAGTCCTTGGATAGACTACATGATCCAGGATGGGTTGCTGTTCAGGGGCAATCAACTATGTATTCCGAATTGCTCCATGAGGGAGAATTTAGTGAAGGAAAAGCATAGTGGCAGATTAGCAGGTCACTTTGGACACGACAAAACATTCGCGAAGCTGAGCGAATCGTATTTCTGGCCGGGCATGCGAACCGATATTAAAAGGTTTGTTTACAGGTGTCGAATTTGTCAACATTCGAAGGGCAGAAAGCAGAACGCACGTTTTTATCAACCATTGCCCATACCAGAGAGGCCATGGGAGGCAATTAGCATGGATTTTGTATTGGGTTTGCCGAGGACACAGAGAGGGGTTGATTCCATCTTTGTGGTGGTGGATAGGTTTTCAAAGATGGCACATTTTATTCCGTGTCAGAAGACGAGTGATGCGACCCACATCGCAAACTTATTTTTCAAAGAGGTTGTTAGACTGCATGGATTGTCGAGAAGCATAGTCTCGGACAGGGATACCAAATTCATAGGTCATTTTTGGAGGACGCTATGGAAGAAGCTAGGAACTAATTTGTCTTTTTAGTTCAGCTTACCATCTGCAGACAGACGGACAGACTGAGGTGGTCAACAGGAGTCTTGGAGACTTACTGAGGAGCTTGGTGACAGAACACCATAGCAGCTGGGAAAACATATTGCCACAGGTAGAATTTGCGTACAATGATTCTGTGAATCAGAGTACAGGAAAAAGTCCGTTGCAGATTGTGTATGGGACACAACCGAGGGGAGTTTCTGAACTCAGGGAGTCAGAACAGGGTGCGACTAGCAGTGCGAGTGCAGAAGAATTCGCTGAAGCGATGCAGGAACTTCACAGTCAGGTGAAGCAACGACTGATGAAATCAAATCAGGAGTACAAGCGCAGAGCCGATCAACATCGGAGACAACTTCAGTTCGAAGTTGGGGATCTTGTTCTGACACACTTGAGGAAAGAGAGGTTCCCAAGGGGAACATATAACAATCTCAAAATGAAGAAAATTGGGCCATGCAAAGTCCTGAAGAAATTCGGGGAGAACGCTTATGAGATTGAGTTGCGGGATGGCATCGGGATATCTCCGATTTTTAATGTTTTGGATTTATACCCATACAGAGCTGGAAAAGTAGAAACTGGAACTGAGGAACCAGTGGTCCAGTGGTAGAAGCAGTTACCAGTTGCAGAAAAACCACAGATGGAGTGCATACTGGACAAGCGAGTTGGAAAGAAGACCAAGCGGAAGCAGTACTTCGACTGCCTGGTAAAGTGGAAGAATCACCCAGTGGAAGATGCTAGCTGGGAGACTGAAGCAGTCATACAAAAACATGGATAGACCGTGTAGGAGCTCATAAACAGGAGCCCATGAAATTTTTCAAGCCAGGGAGTATGATGAAGGAGCATCCACGACACACCAAGCGAGCCAACACATTGGGAGGAAACAGCTGGACAACGCTATACAAATTTTGAAATGCTTTGGAAATTGTTGCGCCGCTCTTTAATGAAGGCATTCATAAAGAAGCGCACTTGTATGTAAAATGGACCTTGAGCCTTTAAGCTCTCGTCCTTAGTAGATAGGAAGGCATTTAATAGATTTAATGTAAAGTAGATAGGATATTAAATTCTGGATTTGATAGATTTAGAGTTTGAGAGGGAAAACGGATATAGACACCCTCCTTTGTACATTGTATCATTATTATCAAATAGGAGCAGGAGAGCAAGCAGAGAATTGTATGAAGAACACCCATGTACAGATTGAATTAATAGAAGAAAGCTTTGATTCAATTCCATGGTTATGTGTTATTTCTCTGTGTGTTGATGATATGCTCATGGGTATTTTCTTCTTGTTATGAACTTGCTTTTATATGCTGTGTATGTGATTTCATGGTTGATTTGAAATCTGAGAGAAGGGGTGAATGAGTTTCAATTGTTTCTCCAAGTGAACCAGAGAATTCCTGCAAGGAGTGCAGTTGAATTTGTCCACAAGGAGTGTGTGACTGCAGGGTTTACTTAGAGATAGCTTTTGTTCTCATCTCTTCAGAAGTGCAGATTTAGCACGGAGTCGTGCAAGGCGTGCGCAGGTTGGATGAGACTCAGGGTTGCGATTCTGAGGAAAAGGGAATTTGGATTGCTGCTGCAAGAGAGTGTGTAGAGTCGAAGAAGCTTCGACACTTAGTTGTGTTCGAAGATCTGCCACAAGGAGTGCGCGCAACAAGTCTTCATAAAGACTTGCGAAGTGAAGACAAGCTCAGGAGGGATAGGCCTACAGTTCACCAAAGGAAAATTGCAGGGGGTGCTGTGGAAAACCGAGAGAACCTCCATGGTTGGCGAGTGGTTGAATAAATTCTCACAGAGGGAGCATTTGAATCCATCTCGTAGAAATTAGCAAGGAAGGATGGACGGTTGAAATCTTCTGGAGAGATTTCACGAGGACCCGAGGGCCGTTAGATCGTCCATAGGTACACGGAGGTTACCGTGCAAGTATTAGGAGTTCGAAGCTCAGGAGGGAGTAGCGCAGTTGATTTGGGTTCATAGGGATCGTTGGATCGGCGCGTGCCATCGCATATCGGCATATCGCGAGTTGGAGCACCGAGTTGGTGGAGCGGAAGTGGTGATATCGTGATACGTGATATCCTGATAAAATCATAACCGTCAATCGTGGGGACACATGTCAAGGAATCCCAAGTAATCGGGGTTCGAAGAATTGAGGTTCTCGACAGCAGAGAACACTCGCAGTTTGGATTCACAATCCATGAAATCCCGAGGTGATGTGGCAGTGTGGGACCACAGGTGCTGGTGGAATACAGGTGGCATTGTATCGGAGGATCGACACATCGGAGTTCGGGGTTTGGAAGTTCAGATTGTTGACATCGCGAGTAGCGATATCCCGATAGGGGAAACTCCGATAATAGAAGTTGGAGAAAGTCAACGATTGACCCATATCGGGGTTGGGGGGTTCGTGAGGCATAAGGTACGCAAACATAGAATTCGTGATACCGCAAATTTCGATTTCCCTACTGTTAAGGGAGATCATCGGAGGGTGCTGTGGGAGAAGAATTCCTGACGGGGAATTAGAGGAGCATTGACGCTCTTCGGGCCAAATTCAGAGAAGGTCCTGGTAACCGCGATCGTTCTCCGTGGAGCGGGGGAGGTTGCTCCAAAAGGAAGCAACAACTCAGAAAAGCTGCGACCACATAGTGACGTCTTCAAGTCTTCTACACAATCCGCTAAGGGTGCAAGTCTACATCATGTGAATAAAGGATTTGAGGTCGAACACAATGAGACGTCATTTGATTACCGATCATTGATGTATACCGTTAACAAACGAGAGACAACCTATCGATAATGAAAGTAGGTATCAAGGCACTGAGTACATTCTTACAAGTGTGAATAAAGGATCCGATGTCAAACACCTAAAGAATCCATCATTCAGGATACATTGATGTATTCCCAACTGTCGATGGTGAGAGAGCCTGCCACTGATGACTGCGAGACTCAAGGTACTCATAAGACTCTAGGTCCCATTTCCAGAATAAATGGGCTGAAGTCGATGGAAGGAGATCCGCTGAAAGGAGAGCATTAAGGCATCTCTCATTAGTCTGCATGAGGTACAAAGCAGGAGCTTCGTGATTTGGTGGAAATCGAACGAAGAACATGTTGACGAACCAACGACCTTGTGCGTCTTTCGTGTGTGCGATGTGCAAGCGGTACATGAAAAAGACCCTCTGAATAGTAGGCAATGATGAAAACTGTTGACAAAGGAGAGGAAACCATCAATAAGGCTAATGGAATCCAAGACATTGCACAAATCCCAATGTGTGAATATATGTCTTGCCATCGAACACAAGGGAAACCACTCAGTCAATGAACAATGATGAAATGTTGACTGCTGGGTTCAAGGTTACCTACCAATGATGAAAGTAGGGCCAGGGTGCATGATATGACTATAGTATCATGTGATTCTAAGACAAATTGAGGGTATAGCCGACATGAAAAATCAAGAGTTCTGATGAGTGGCTGACATAGGTTGATAGACTTCCTTTGAACAAGAGCATGAGACATATGGAGAACTACGACAACATAGACCCAATGATGAAACCATGAGATGCAAGAGGCATCAATGAAAACTCTCTATAGGGACTGGAAGAGCTTGGGGGATGAACACTGTGTTCAGACTTAAAGGACAAAGGGATGCAGACTCAATATGAAGTAAATAATTTCTCCAGAGTAACTTTGCTCTCAAAGTTGAATTCTTTCTCCTCTTTCCATAGCTGGGAATTGGCCCATTTATAGCCTTCAAAATGGAACTGAAGGGATGAGTTGGAGCGTTTCTAGTATATTGAAGGCCAAGGATCATAGATCTCCTGTCCTGACATGGAAACCTGACATTAGCTTTCATTTTCTAGCACAAATCCTGATGTACGCGGTCTGTAGTGGAGCAGCCTGCGTATACACATGCTGTATAGTAGGCAAGATGCGTACATGTGGAAAAATATGTATTTCTAGCTCTGGATTTTACAAACATTGATGACAAGTCTGCATATGGAAATGGAAAAAGGACTTCTGTGCAAGATTGCATAGGGTGAGGCAAATCTTTCTATAACAGTTTGTGGAAATCGAACCCTATGGAAGAGCGCTTCTCACTTGATACAACAGGTATACATTTTTTTGATTAATTAAAAGGACCAGCTTGTTTGATAATATGGAGTCCTTCCCCATACCTAGAATGACATCCTTTCCAATTAAAATGGAGTTTCTAGAGCCTAGGTTCCAGGCCAACCAATGTAAAATCAATGGTAAAGTATGAATAATATTTTTCCAAGTCTGGGAACCGTGGGACGTGACCGAAGAGGAATATTAACCAAGTCGACACGATCCATGGGGTATGTACTTATATTTTATCACTCGGTGCCATATGCCGTTCTTTATTAATACTCTCCACATAGTATTAGTCACCAGAGCCCTATAGAAAACAAAGATATTTCTCATACCCCACCCTCCATAATTTTTTGGCTTCAAAATTGTCTCCCAACTGGATAAACGATAGCTTTGCTTCTGCTTGCTGCCTGACCAAAGGAAGAAAAAAAACAATTTGCGAATCCTATTAAGAACCGTAACCAAGGTATGAGCTAGAGCCATCCAATAGACTGTCTGGATCTCTAAGATAACTTTTATCAACACATACCAGCCCCCCAAGGAAAGCCACCTATTGCACCAATGTCTTATCCAGTTTTCAATCTTATCGATGAGCCACTGCCAATCCTTCGCCTTATAACTATCTGGTTTTAAAAAATAACCCAGGTATCTAAAGCCTTCCAATAGATCTTTAAAAGTGTAAAGATATAATTGTTTTAAAACTTCTAGACTTTCTTGTTGAACTTCAGAATGGAGGAAGGCAGGCTTTTGAACATTTATCACCAAGGCCGACGCTCGACAAAATACACAAAGGATATTATTGATTTTTACCCACTCTGTGACTGAAGCATTTGACATTATTAGAACGTCATTCATGAAGAGTAGGCGGAGGACCTTTATTAGTCTAGAAACCTTTATCCATGTCAAAAATCTTTCTTCTTTTCCTTTTTTTAGTGAAATACCAAGTCCTTCCATCACAAGAATGAATAGGAGAGGTGACAAAGGACAACCCTGTCTAAGTTTTCCACTTCTCTGGAAGAATTTTGTTGCCTCTCCATTAATCAGAATGACATAAGATGTAGAGGTTACATAGCCCATAATCCAATTTGTTATGGGAATTCCAAAACCACATTGAAGTAGTGTTAACCACAAATAATCCCAATTTGTGCATTCATAGGCTTTTTTTAGATCTAGCTTTAGAATAATTGCATTAATTTTTTTTATTTTATACTATGCAAACACTCTTGAGAAGTGCCAATAGAATATAATATTTGTCTCCCCATAATAAATCCCAATTGTTCCTTAGACAATGAACGAGAGAGAATAGGCCTGATTCTCCTCGCTATAACTTTTGCAACGATCTTGTAACATAAGTTGCACAAAACAATTGGACAGAAATCGCTAAAAGTGTTGGGACTGTTGACTTTTGGGATCAATGCTAAGAATGTTTAATTGATCAATCTAAATACCTCACCTATGAGCCTTGTTTCCTCCACAACATCAATCGAGTCCTTCCCAACCAACTCAAAGAAATGTAAAAAAAATTCAACAGTCCAACCATCTAGCCCTGGAATTTTTTCCTTTGAAAATCCTTTTAGAACCTCTAGAATTTCCTCACTGGTACACAACTTTTCAATATTTACAACTTCTTCCTCCCTAACAAATCTAGGAAACAACCTTACTGTAGCTATATGCTCCCTAATGAAATTCTGTCCTGTATCCTGATAGAAAGATTTTAAAAAGTTTGTCTCTTCATCCTTTATGGCCTCCTGGCCTGAATGAAGCCGACCCGCTTCATCCTTTATCTCCCAGATGTGATTTTTATTTCTTCTGTAGCTTGCAAAATGATGGAAAATTTTTGTATTCTTATCTCCACTTTTAATCCATATATCCCTACTCTTTTGTCACCATCGCTCTTCCTCATCCAACATGATTTTTTTACGCTCTACCTCAAGTAACATTATATGTTGTTCAGAATCAATGCTGTGTAAACCCTGAGTCTTCTAATTATAGAGATCATTTAAAGCTTCTTCAATCTTATCCAGGTCTATTTGATCCTATAAACGTTTTTCCTTATACCATGATTTAACCCGAGATTTTAGAAATGTAAGTCTATCTACTAATATCCTTTGAGCTCCCAATACTTGTTGTAACTTTAAATCATTACATACTTCTCGAACCATATTGGAAAAGGATTCTTCACACAACCATGCTGAGTTTAGTTTGAAAGGATGTGCGACCGCCAACATTCTAGAGCCCAGTTGAAGAAGTACTGGAGCATGATAAAAAATATAGGGATATTCCACCCATGTTCTATATCTCATCGATGAAATGATAAGATCCTCCAAAATATAGATTCTATATAGCCTTTTAGAAATTCCATCAACTCCGGACCTGCCATTATGCCATGTAGGAACCACCTCAACAGGGACAACGTCCACTAGCTTATTTTTTATAAAAATATCATTAAAAAAGACCGCCAGAGAGTCTACCAAAGATGTTGCCCCCCAAACCTCCTCTAAGTTTTTCATGAAGTTTTATATCTCCTACAATTATCAAATCATCATGAGATAACAAGCCCCTACCATCCACTTTTTCCCAGAAAAAATTACAATCTTGACAGGGGCCATAAACATTCAGAAAGGAAACCTTCCTTTTATCCATTAAGCTTGAACCTGAAAAAAAAATACCACCGCATCTTAGGAAATGAACTAAATCAAATAATTTTGGATCCCAAGACACCATAAGACCACCAGAATTTCCCACAGAACTTACTGCACAAATCATCCACTCAGGTATGAGAGTATACATAAAGTTTCTTGCCTTTTCCGCAACCACCAAATTTTCTTGTAGGAATATTATATTAGGAGTAGTTTTAGAGATAAATCTTCGCAGGGAGGCCATTTTATGGTTCCTCCTACCCCTTTGATATTTAAAGAGATTAGGATCATGATTTATCCCTTACAAGGGATTTCATGCCTCTAAGCACCCCCTGAGCGATGTTAGAAGAAAGCTGAATTGCAGAAAAAGAACTGTTTGTCCCTGCCTTTTTGCGGGCACTCCTAGTTTTGATAGGAGATAATTCATACCCCAAACCTTGCGACCATGCAAGGTCATTACCTTTAATATCCCCATCACCCAAAGGAACCCTAACATCTCCACTAGATACAGGTCTAACCACAACTTCCTTCCCTAAATAGGTTAGTATCAGAGTGGTGCTTGAAGTCTCTCTAAAAGTAGGAACCATAGCTGAAATCATCCTATCCAAAGAGAATTCACTAGAGACAAGTTCTCCATAACCCAGAACAATGTTAGAGTCTTCCACAGTCATAGTCTTAGGAAATACAGGGGAGATCACCTCTTGGGTTGTTACATTCTCAGGTAAAGGCACATTCCGAACAACTGGCAATTCTGAAATCTATGGGACAGATTCTAATACCTTACCCCTATCAACCTTTGATGAATGTAACAGATCTAGAAGGAAAATACTATCTAAATTATCTCTCTCCCATGCAGATAATGAAAAAAACAACGCAAGACATAAGTGTTTTAACTTAGCAATAAAAGTGGGGTCCGAGGGTTCTGGACTATCCACTGCTCTCATACTAGGTTAATCCCCCGACTCTTTATCGTCCATCATTGGGGTATAACTCTCAGATGACATATCCTCCAATGATTCCTCCTCAATCAAAGCCATGAAAATATGTGGACATTCCTTTCGTAGGTGTCTAGTTTGCCTACAGAGTGAACAACGAAAATATATGCCCAAGTAATCTAACCTCTGTACGAGAAGGTGACCCCTCCACTCTATTTCGAGAGTTTCCAAAAGACCCGCGCATATGTCCAGCTCCATGAGCACCTTGTCCATTCTCTTTTCCAGAGACTGTAGTGATTTTTCATCAACCTTGATAAAACGTCCTAAGGCATTACCAATCGCCTCCAAGGATTTCATATTCCACAATTGTAGTGGTAGACCCAGGAGTAGGAGCCATATATGGTGAAAGATGAAATACTCCATCATTGGATCAAATTTGATACGCCACATCTTTAACATAAGAATCCCACCCTCATAACCCCAAAACCTTTGTATAATCCTTATAGAGTCTTCTGGGCTCTTAAACACAAAGCTGAACCACCCTCTTGATAGAGCTTAGGGGAATAACCCAACAACGGTTCTCATTTACTATGCATCCATTGCGAAAGGGGTAGTTTGCAGTATGATCGATAAGCCTGCCTCCCAACCAAAGAACAAAGTGATAGATTACATGACTCTTTGAGGCCGACATCCATTCCCATTACCGATATGTGTTTTGTCCGTTTTGGCCTCCACACCCACGTCGAGCTCTTAAGGCTTCCCCTCTTTCCTTTGGAGTGTCCCCCCTGTAACTCCACTTCCTGTGCTTTATATGGATTATTTGAAACCACAACATTGTGCCAACCAACTTGGATGAACTTTTCCTGCTCTCCACACTCAAACGATAAACCCGCAGTATTCACACCAGGCAGACATACAGTATCGTGAGAAGTTTGTGATTCCATCACTCTACCAGACAATTGGTAATGCTTAGCGCTGGAGGTAGGGGAAAATGTTAAATCCGTTGGGATAGATAGTGCGGTATTAACTCTTCCATTAATATGGAACCTACCACCTTTACTTCTACAAATCTCCTCCACTGAGGTAAACAAACCCGCCCTCTCTCAATGCTCCTCATCAACCACACCCATGAGTGAGCTGACCTCACTATCCATACAACAGCTTCCAGAAGTCGCTTGGGCTTTCCACCTCAGGTTTATAGTAGATGGCTGTTAGTAGATCAATCTCGTCAAGGAGTTAAGGAACCGCGGTTCAGATAGATACTAAAGGATGAGAAGATATAAATTCTAGGTCCTTCTGGGTCTGCCAGCTAGAAAAATGTTGCTGCATTAAAGCTCAATGTCACCAAAAAATCCATGACATATAGAAGATGATTAATGGAAATAAAACCCACTAAAAAGAACATGGGTGGAGAGTGGTGGAGGAATTGCTAAACAATATCCAAAATAGTTAAGAATCCCCCTCCATAAGTGCGCAAGATCTCGTATCTCATGAGGAAAAAACAATAGTGTCTGTGAAGGTCAATTTGAGTCTCCTACTTAACCAAATCTCATCCTAAACTCTATAAACCTATTAAGGTGCAGGTCTACCTCCATTAAACCTGTAACTCCTGGGAAGTCCTTCCCGCCTCTGCCAATTTCAAATTCTCATGGCAGAAAAAAATCGATGCCGCACATGCCCTTGGAATTATTTATACATTTTTATTCATATCCATTATTCATAAACGATTTACATCGTTCGAATGATAGATATATTTTTTTTTGTTTCATTAAAAATGTATAACTTGTACTCTGTGAATCATTCGTGTGTTGTAATCATAATACTATATGAAAATCGGATATATATATATATATA
>ML797446.1:136555-183810 GCA_009831015.1 Picea engelmannii
TTATAATGAAAGGGTACAATGAAAGGTTATATCCAACCTTCTAATATAACACTAGAAATTTAATAACTCAATATATAAGGATTAATAAGGGGTTTTATTCTTAACATGGGGATTAACGAACTTCTTTGAATAGAGGAAGTAAAGTGAAGTTTTTCAAATTGAAGATTCCATTAATCCATTGTATGACTAGGAAAGAATCATAAATGTGAAGATGATAAATGTCATTTCTTGGGCCAAGCATAGGGTGAGCTTGAGATCTCTCATTTCACAAAAAGCATTTGTTTCATTTCCTATGCTAGTTGAAAAGGAAATGCTACAGTCCTTGGATATATGTTGAAAACCTCCATCTCCTCCTCGTGGAGGATTTCTTTCAGAGGCACCAACGAAAAAACTCCAGGGTGTGTCCATATTCGCTAGGTCGTGGGATATCCTTGTGGGAGAGTGGGATTTTGAGTTCTGAGGGAAGGTTGAGAGGATGTTTAGACTTTGCATAACATATTTTATTGGAATGATCTCTTTATCTTCAAACAACAATGAGTTCCTTGCTAACCAGACTCCCTAGGAAATCGTAAGAGGAATGGATTTGTAATTTGAAGTTTTTGGGTTGGAAACCTAGGTTTTTAGAGCTTCATATATTGAGCTTCCTTTCTAAGAATTTTTCATCCCCGTTATTCTATCTACACCCTTCCATACCTCTTTAGAATATATGCAAAACAATATTATATAAGAGTTTGTTTCAGACTTTGTCTTACATAAGTAACGTCTTCCCAGGCCTTCAAAGCTTCTCTTTTGGAGTACATCCCATGTGAGAAATTTGTTATTTAAGAGGAGCCACATGAAGATTTTTGATTTTGCTGGGAATTTGAGTTCCCAAATATTTTTCCACGACCAGACTTATGGATCTTCCTTGTCCTCTTGAGTTAGAGCTTTGTATCCAAATTTTAGCTCATAATTTATAGTTGGATTCAAATACCAAATGAGTTGATCCTCTTCCTTAGTTATAGTCACAAAATAAATTTGGAGGATGTGTGTGTAATTCTCCCATATAGCTGCATATTCCTTTCTAAGGATGATTTTTCTCTAGGATAATTAGTGTTTCTTCCTTGTGTCCTGATTCCTATGAGCAATCTATCTTAATGAATGCTAATCTTTGCTTTGGAGCTCATTGATTATATGTGTTGGAAGTTTATAAGCTTCCTTATATCCTATCGAGGGGTTTAATCCTATGAATACTTATTCTCCCCTTCCAATTTTTTGGACTATCCAATTCCCCACTAAGTGAAAGGTGAGAAGTATAACTTTTCAAATGATTGTAGCATTTTGAAACCTTTTTTGTGGCTTGTAGATTCAATCCACAATGGATTCTTGAGGGAAATATTTGTCTTTAGTGACTTGTTCCCAAATCCTTATGCCTTGTGTGAGCCTCTAAGTATTCTTAACAGCAAGGGATTTTGAGAATAAGAATATGTTCTTCATTCCCCAACCTCCAAGATATAGCTAGCCTTTTCCAAGAGGCTAGTACCATTTTTTTCTTCCTAGATTCTCCAGACCAACTGAAGGGAAAACATAAATGTCTAATTTTTTCTAGTATACCTTTTAGGATCCAAGCTAAAGACATCCAATAAATGGGAATGGATTCTAGAACTACCTTAACTAGGACCAATATGCCTCCTCGAGATATCCAATGATTATACTAGATGTTTATTTTTTTTCCATCTTTTCTACGAGCCATAACTAATATACTTTCTTGTATTGATTGGATTTTAGATGAAATCCTAGATATTTGATTCCAACATCCTGTAATCTCCCTGATCCAGAACCCTTTGTAATTGTACATAGGCTCATGAGTCGATTGGTACCAAGTGTAAATGTAATGAACATTTGGGTTGGTGAGCCAAGGACACCTAGTTTTGGTGTTGCACACATCATAGTGGTGTGTGAAGAAGTGTTAAAAAAGATAAGGTATATATATATATATATATATATATATATATATATATATGATTGTTTATGTTTTGAGGTTGGAGAGCCTATATGATTATGAGGCTAGTGAACCTGGATGTAGATAGGCCAATGCGCCTATCCATGTAAATATAATCATGAATATTAATATAATATTTCATTATTATGCACTGACTGACTCAGACAAAAAGAGATGGGGGGCCTACTCCACTGGGAAAAGGGAAAAGGGGGGTGAGTCGTAAGTCTTAGGAAATATTTTATAATATTTCAGGAAAATAGTGTAAATGTCAGATATATTATTTTACCCTAAGTTCCGAAGGGTAGGGAACTAGTCAACAAGTGGCTTAAAGCTACTTTTGGAGTTGACAAGTGTCAAGTGGAAGACATGAAATATATATTGCTATCCTTAGTGTATATTGGGGATTATGGCATTGGAGATGATGCAGGATTTGGGGAAAGGAATTCATGTTGCAGAATCTTGTGTGTAGAAGGGGGTCAGATTGTATGGAAAATTTGATTATTACCTTATCCGCAACAAGAAGCTTGTAAGGAGTTGAGAGGTTGTAACCAGAGATTCACTTTCGAAGAGTCGGGGTGAAAAACCATGAGTAGTCTCTATAGATGAGAGACTAACTGTTGTGGAGTGGTTGTTAGACACATGGGCATACTCTCCAGGTGAGAGTTTTGATGAGAATTGTTACATGGTGCGTTGAGCATTAGTCACAGGGCTCAAAGACTTCCTTTCTGACATGTTGCTGGTAACCCTGGGAAGGGAAGTGGGGCAGCTGAAAGACTATTGCGTAGAGAAGGGGATACCATCCTTAGGTGTGACAGGTGTGTGGGCAATGAAAGACTGTGAGATAGTTGCATCAGTGTGCACTTAGGACTGGGAAATTCTGTTGAGTTTTAGACCATAGCTTGTCACTAGGAACCCTTTTTTCCCTAGTGGAGTTGAGCCCCAACTCGGGGGTGACCTGTTGCTGAAATATTATAAGAAACAATGTCTATGGCTGGGAGGAACATCTGAGTCAAGGCCGCAGTTGGTGACTTTATTAAAAAACAAGTGTTCTCTATGCGCTTGTCTTGTTTACTGTGTGCATATTTGACTATGATTGACATGGGTTAATTCTTGTATGTGTATTACATATGAGTATTTGGTGATATTTGGTTTAATTTTTCTTGTGCATATAAGTATTGTGTTTTATCCTTTAACTATAGTTGTGCATGAGTATGTCAGTTGATGGTAACCTTTCCTGTTAAGTTTAAAATTGTGATTTTGGTTATGATTCATCAAAAAGATAATTGAGTGGTTGGGTGCATAGGATCATAACCTGTGTGCTTCAAGTGGCTAGAACTCATGTGTTTGTGATTAAGGAATTTGGCCCTGTCGACATTAGTAACACAAGTGGCACATGACACCCAGGTGGTTGTGCCCACAAATGTACTGTGTGGTCAGTATGTTGGAGCATGGATTTGTTTGATTTAATTTAGATGCTTAAGGTTGTACTAAAAAGAGAATGTTTCTTCCTCTATTATAAGTTGTGTGGCGCGACTGAAGCTTGGGTTGAGCACATTAATTCAAGTAATAATGCACGAACTTATGTTAGAGTAGAATCTATGGAGTGAAAATTTAGAGTAATATTGCTCAGTAGTATGCTAGGGATGTTACGACTTAGTTGATTCAGAGCTACTGAAGTTGGGGTGGTGTGACATTCCCCAACCCGGGGTGGCTGGAGATGTTGCATTCTAATATTGCTAAGTAGTATGTTGGGGATGTTACGATTTGGTTGATTCATAGCTATTGAAGTTGGGGTGATGTGATGTGGCCCAACTTGGGGTGGATGGGGATGTTACATTATGGTATCAGAGCTATTGGTTCAACATTGGACTTGTATGGGCTAGAGATTAGCATGAATAGATGTGTGCATTAAGAATTGGTGCTGTGTAGCACATAGTTAGTTTGCATGGAAAACCATTGGTGTGCCCTATAGAGTTGTGATGCGTGCAAGAGTTGTGATGCACGATTGTGTGCACTAGAGTTGGAATGTTAAAATCATCCAAGAAATTTGAGAGAAAGGATTCTGACAAAATGGTGCAAAGTTTTCATGTAATTATTGCATGAAATCACCTAACTAATCTTGTTGTTTGTACATATTGTAGAATTCTTAGTGATTAGAGAAAGACAAAGTCAGTGCAAAAGGTTAAAAGCATGGATAATGCATAGAGGTTTTATAGTCTTGATGATGAGGAGTTTGGATATTTGTATGTCATCTTGAGTGTTGATGGTACAAAATCTAGGGAAGAGCGCAATAACTTGGTAGAAACTGTAAAATTATTACAAAAAGATGTCCAGACCTATAAGGCTGATAATGCGAGGCTTATGAGAGCCATGGCACAACAAGATGACTTCAATGTCAAATTGATGCAAATTCTGGACCAAATAGAAAAGAAGATGGATAAAGAGACAAAGTCAATTAGGTGAAGAAGTCGTAGGTTTCATGATGAGAAAAGAAGAGAAGAAAGAGTTGTTGGTAAGCATTCTTCCAGGAAAGCGCACAATAGTTTGAGTCCATCTCCTTTCTGAAAGAATTAGAGAAGGACTGGGGTGGACGAGCTACAAGGAGAAATGAATAAGATCAAACCTCCTACCTTTGATGGTGAGCACAAGAAAGATGAATATGTGGAGACCTGGTTGCTGGGTATAAGGAAGTACTTCTAGTTACATAACTATTCTGTGTAGGAAGAAGGGATAATCGCTATTTATTAGTTAAAAGGAAAGGCTTCAATGTGGTGTGATCAGTATGTGCAAGTGAAACATATTGACGAGAAGAAAGTGAATTGGAGAGAGTCCAAGAGGTATTTCCAAAATAAATACTTAACCAAGTGGTACTTTGATAGGAAAATGAAGGAGTTATTCAAACTCAAGGTTGGGAGCATGACAATTGACGAGTACAGAAGAAGATATTTAGAACTGCTGAATTATGTTCCTTTTATCAAGGATGAATAGGTGAATATTTAGAGGCATTTTAGTGGGATACCCTTATTTATCAGTGACAAGATACAATATGATGACCCTAAGATTTTGGAAGAAACCATAAGGTGCAATAAGTGTATGTATGAGCAACAAAGAGGAAGGATGAATTTCCAAAAGGACTGGGAAGATAAGATGAAAAGCATAGTGGAATAGAGGAAGAAAGGGGCTAAGCCACCATTTTTCAGGAACACTGCACAAGGATATATGACTCTCCAGGAGCCCAAAATTTCATATACAGTGGGAAAAAATTCATGGAAGCAACCTATGTAGTGTTGGGGTTGTGGCTGAAATCATATGCGCATAGATTTCCATCAAAGAAGTGATAAAGAAAGGACTACACACATTGTACAACAAGTTGAGACGATTGAGGACATGGGTAGAAATGTACTAAGGATTTGCGCTGTGCTAGATGACAAGCATGATGAGTTTCAGTCACACATGATCGAGGTGGAAGGTAAGATTAATGACCAACCCATTGATATTTTAATAGACTCATGAGCTATTCATAGTGATATAGATCCTAAGATGGTGGAAAAATTCCATTTACCAAGAAGTAATCTTGAAAAATATTTGTTAGTGCAATTATCTACAAGAGAAAAAAGGAAAATTAGTGAGATGGTTAAGGCATGTCCAATGGAGATGAATGGACTACACACAAAGGATGATTTGAATATTATACCTTTGGGATTGTATGATTGCCTCATTAGTATGGATTGGTTGGATGAGCACCATGATGTCCTAGATTTCTACAATAAGGAATTTACTTGCTTGGATGAGCAAGGAAATTTGAGATCAGTTCAAGGAATTCCAAAAGCTGCGACTCTTAGAGAAATTTTAGTTTCATAGTTGAAGAAAATTTACCGGAAAGGGTGTTAGGTATTCATAATGCACATGGAAGAGGAACCTAAGGATAAAGTCATGCCAAGTGTGGAAGACTGCACAATACTCAAAGAGTATGAGGATGTCTTTAAAGAGATACCAGGATTGCCTCCAAAAAGAGATATTAAATTCTCTATAAATATGATGTCAGGAGCAACACTTGTATCCAAGACTCCTTATAGGATGAGTACACAAGAACTGAAGGAGTTGCAAATTCAACTTGAAGAAATTCTGAAGAAGGGGTATACATGCCCAAGTGTGTCACCTTGGGGTGCGTCAATTTTGTTTCTGAAGTATAAGGATGGACACTGAGACTTTGTATCGACTTCAGGAAATTGAACGAGGTAACAATGATGAACAAGTATCCATTACCAAGGATAGATGACCTGTTTGATCAGTTGAGAGGCACGTGGATATTTTTAAAGATAGACCTCAGATCCAGATATCACTAAGTGGGAATAAAATAGGAAGACATCAATAATACTACCTTGAGAACAAGGTATGACCATTATGAGTTTATAATGGTTCCATTTGGGTTGTTGAATTCACCAACTGTCTTCATGTGTTTGATGAAAGAAGTTTTTAGAAGTTACTTAGACAAGACTTTTGTCATTGTGTTTTTTGATGACATTCTTATTTACTCAAATTTTGAGGAAAAACACAATCAACACTTGAGGATGGTGCTACATGTGTTGAGGGAGAATCAAATTTATGTGAAGTTGAGAAAGTGTTCATTTTATCAGTGAGAGATTCACTATTTGAGTCATATTATTTCAGAAGAAGGAATAGTTGTGGACCCAGTGAAAATAAGATCCACTGAGGAATGACCAATACCAAGAAATATCGCAGAAGTGAGATCCTTTATGGGACTAGCAAGGTACTACAGAAGGTTTATTGAAGAATTTTCATAGATTTCACATCCAATTACATCCCTACAGAAGAAAGGTGCACGATTTGAGTGGACTCTGGATTGCCAAAGGATTTTTCAGCACTTGAAGAGTTTGTTAACATGTGCACCAATTTTGAGGATTCCTGATCCTGATGCAGACGTCGTTGTGTGCATAGATGCATGAAAGGAAGGATCAAGTGGAGTCCTGATTCAGAATGGACAAGTGGTATGTTATCAATCAAGGAAGTTGAAAGAACATGAAAGGCTCTATGCTATGCATGACCTGGAATTGGTAGCCATATTGCATGCTTTTAAGATATGGTGACATTATCTCATGGGTAAAAGATTTGAGCTGAGAATAGACCATTGTGGTTTGAAGTATTTGTTTGGACAACCAAGTTTGAATGCCAGAAAAAGAAGGTGGTTAGAGTTCTTCAGTGAGTATCACTTTGAAATAAAGCATATCAGGGGAAAATAAAGCAAGGTGGATGATGCACTCAATAGAAGAGTGCATGAAATGCATGCTTCAACCATTAACATGTACCAAATAGATTTGTGCGACAAAATTTTGGAAGTTTCCAAATCAGATCCGCGCTATATGGATATAAGTGCAACTTTACAACAAGGTATGTCACAACATAAGTTGGAAGGATGTGAGCTAAGAGAGGATGGGATCCTCATGTATAGACACAGAGTCTATGTGCCGAATGATTAGGAGTTGAAGATCCTGATTTTGTCAGAGATGCATAAGGTTCCTTATGCTAGGCATCTAGGTAACCAGAAGACCATTTTCGCGGTCAAGAAGCAATACTTTTGGCCAAGTATGAAAAAGGAAGTTGTGGATTTCATTGTGAGATATCTCGAATGTTAGAAGGTTAAGGCTGGGCACAAACATCCAGCTGGTTTGCTGCAACCCTTTCCCATTCCTAAGTGGAAGTGGAAAGTTGTGACCATGGAATTCATAACTAAGTTTCTTAGGACTGCTAAGCACCATGATTCTATTATGGTGGTGGTGGAAAATCTTACTAAAGCTGTCCATTTTATTCTAGTGAATTCAGCGGACAAGGCAACCAACATTGCTGATATTTACATGCGTGAAGTTTCCAAGTTACATGGTGTTCCTAATAAAATTATGTCTGACAGAGATTCCAAGTTCACTTCGAACTTTTGGAAAGGGTTATTCAAGGGATTTGGGACAAGTATGAGTTTCAACATAACATGTCACCCTGAGACAAATGGTTAGATGGAGAGAGTAAATCGGGTGATTGAAGACATTTTGAGGATGTGTGTCATGGATAAGCCATCCAAGTGGGAAGACTACCTTAAGGATGAGCCCATTTGAAGCAATTTGTGCTAGAAAGTGCAACACACTAGCAAGTTGGGATAACCCAACAGACCACATAGTAGTTGGGCCAGATCTACTTCAAGAAATGGAGGAGTAGATGGTAAGAATAAGGAAAAACCTAAAGGCTACCCAAGATAGGTAGAAGATCTACGTAGATAAAGGTAGAATCCATAGAGAATTTGGAGTGAGTGATCATGTGTTTCTGAAAGTGAAGGCCAGGCGCAATTCCTTGAAGTTGGGAAAGTTTTCTAACTTAGCAACACGTTATTGTGGGCCATTTGAAATCCTTGAAAGGATTGGTCCTATTGCTTATATGTTTGCATTTCCTGCATCCTTGTGTATTCATAATGTTTTCCATGTGTCATTTCTTAAGAAGTATGTGCCTGATGCTAATCATGTCATTGATTGGAATGTGATTCGGGTGGATCCAGAAGGAAGATTTCAAGTGTGACCGTTTTTCATATTGGATCGGAAAACCAAGCATCTCCAGAATCGAGTCATGGAGTTGGTAAAGGTCCAATGGACCTGGTACAGTCTAGAGGATGGAACCTGGGAGTGCGAGGATGCTATGCGAGTAGAGTATCCTCATCTTTTTGATGATGTTTGAAATTTTGGATGTACATGTGTATATGATGCATTGAGGAAAATGCATAAATAAGGGGGAGGGGATTGTAATGCCCCTGATCCAAAACCATTTGTAATTGCACATAGGATGATGAGTTGATTGGTACCAAGTGTAAATGTAATGAACATTTAGGCTGGTGATCCAAGGACACTTGGTTTTCATTTTGCGTGCATCAGAATAGTGCACGAAGAAGTGTTAACAAAGACAAGGTGCACACAGTCTATGTGTTGCGTGCACATGGGTAAGTGCTTGATAATGACCTGAAAGTGCGTAGTACTGAGTTATATATATGTATATATGATTGTTTATGTTTTGAGGCTAGAGAGCCTATATGATTATGAGGCCTATGAGCCTAGACACAGATAGGTCAGCGTGCCTATCCATGTAAATATAATCACAAATATTAATATAATATTGCATTGTTGCATGCTAATTGACTCAAACAAAAAGATAATGGGGGGCCTAATCCACTAGAAAAAGGGAAAAGGGGGGTGAGTCATAAGTCTTAGGAAATATTTTATAATATTCCCGGGAAAAATGTAAATGTTAGATATATTATTTTATCCTAAGTTCGCGAGGGTAGGGAACTGGTCACCAAGTGGATTAAAGCTACTTTTGGAGGTGACAAGTGTCAAGTGGAAGGCATGCAATATATATTGCTAGCCTTAGTAAATTTTTTGGATTATGGCATGGGAGATGATGTTGGATTCTAGGAAAGGAATTCATGTTGCAGGCTCTTGTGTGCAGAAGGGGGTCATATTGTATGGAAAATATGATTATTACCTTATTTGCAACAAGAAGCTTGTAAGGAGTTGAGAGGCTGTAACCACAGATTCATTGTCGAAGAGGCTGTAACCACATATTCATTGTGGAGTGGTTGTTAGACCCGTGGGCTTACTCTCCAGGTGATATTTTTGCTAAGAATTGTTACTTAGTGCACTGATCATTAGTCACAAGGCTCAGAGACTTCCTGTATGGCCTGTTGCTGGTAACTTTGGGAAGGGAAGTGGGGTAGCCAAAGGATTTTTAAGTAGAGAAGGGGCACACTTCCTTGGGTGTGACAAGTGTGTGGGGAATGAGGGACTATGGGCTAGTTGTATCAACGGGCACTTAGGACTGGGAAATTCTGTTGAGTTTCAGACCATAGCTTGTCTCTAGGAACCCTTTTTTCCCTAGTGGAGTTGAGCCCCAACTCGGTGGTGACTTTTTGCTGAAAGCTTATGAGCAACAATGTCTATGGCTGGGAGGAACATCTAAGTCAAGGCTGCAGTTGGTGACTTTCTTAAAATATAAGTGTTCTCGATGCGCTTATCTTGTTTACTGTGTGCATATTTGACTATGTTTGACATGGGTTAATTCATGTATGTGTGTTGCATATGAATATTTGTTGTTATTTGATTTAATGTTGCTTGTGCATATAAGTATGGTGTTTTAGCCTTTAACTATAGTTGTGCATGAGTATGTTAGTTGATGGTAACCTTTCCTATTAAGTTTAAACTTGTGATTTTGGTTATGATTCATCAAGAAGAGAATTGAGTGGACGGGTGCGCAAGATTGTAACCTGTGTGCTTCAAGTGGCTGAAACTCATGTGTGTATGGTTAAGGAATTTGACCATGTGAACAATAGTAACATAAGTGGCAGATGATGCCTAGGTGGTTGTGCGCACAATTGTATTGTGTGGTCAATATGCTGGAGCACATAGTTGTTTGATTTAATTCCACTGCTTAAGGTTGTACTAAAAAGATAATGTTTCTTCCACTGTTATAATTTTTGTGGTACGACTCAATATTGGGATGAGCGCATTACTTCAAGTAATACTGTGCGAACTTGTGTTAGAGTTGAATTTACCCAGTGAAACTTCAGAGTAATATTTCTCAATAATATGCTAGGGATATTACGGTTTGGTTGATTAAGAGCTACTAAAGTTGGGGTGGTGTGACGTGGCCCAACCTAGGGTGGCTGGGGACGTTACACATCCAAATATCCTATTTGATAGGGAAGGATATGGGTGATATAGATATTTACAATCTCTAAGAGACCCTATAATATCATCAAGGATTTCATAGAATTGATTTGCATCCCCGTGGCTTCACAAAAGAGATCCTTGATCTCACGAAGTTTTTCTAACATGTTCCTTATACCTTCACAAAAAATGAGTATGTCATCAACAAAAAGAAGGTTATTTATGTTACAAGATGCACCCAAGTTTATATCTTTGAGAATACTAGTTGTAGAGGCTTCCTTTAATGATCTACTGAGGCCCTCAACTACCAAAAGGAAGAGAAGCAACGACAAGGGGGAATCCTTATCTAATTCCACATTCATATTTGAAGAAAGGAGATGTGGATCCATTTAGAAGAATGACAAAGGATGCTGAGCTTATACAACTCATAACCCATATGCCAAATGCATGGTATAAACCTAGATGTATGAGAATGAGTCTAAGATACAACTAGCCTACTCGATCAAGATCCTTTGAGAGGTTGACCTTTAGAGTGTGGGATTTTGGATTTCTGGTCCTAATTGAGTGAATACCTTCTTGTGCTACTCCCACAACTTCATGAATTTGTCTTCCTTTCATAAACCCAAATTTCTCCAAAGAAATATGATTTGAAAGGATATCTTTTAGCCTATGTGCAATAATTTTGGAAATTATTTTGTAGATACAATTGTAGAGAGATATGGGTATGAAGCTCTCAAATTGAGTAGGATTATTGATCTTGGGAATCAGGGCAATGAAAATAGTGTTAAAGGTTTCCTGTGTTTGAATTGTGGTGCGAGAGTATTCTACCAATTTAAAAAGATCATTTTCAATGAATTCATAGTAACCTAGGAATAATTCTATAGGAAGTCCATCTGACATGGGAATTTTGTCCTTTTGAAAGATTTGTAAGGTTCAAAGAAGTTTCTCTTTTGTAATTTCATCCATTAGGCCTTGATTATCCTCTTGATTAATGAAGTTTGGGAAAAATCTTGCTATCTTGAGGATTGCTGCAATAGTGGGAAAAATCTTGCTATCTTGAGGATTGTTGCAATAGTGGCTATGTAATCCTTCTTAAAAAGAGTGTTGAAGTGGTGCACCCCTTTTGATACCATATTAGAGAAGGTGGTTTCCCCGGATCCATCATCTTTATCTATCCCCTAGACCATATTAATATTTTTCTATTGTTGACAAAGCGATGTGATTTTTTTATATTTTCATCTCTTGCCTGCAGCTAGATTGCCCAACTTTTGATTCTCCATTCCTTTTCTTTATTTAGAAGAATTTTTCTGCACTTGTCCTCAAGCAACTTAATTTAATTTTTTTGGTCACTAGTAAGGAATCCATGGCCCTTTCCAAGGTAACAATTTTCTAGCAGGGATTCAATATCTGCAAGCAATTTCTCATCATTCTTTCTCTTATCTTTGGACTATTTAATGGCAGCTTGTTTTGATATTTTCAAATTTTGATGGAACTTATGGGAGCACATTCCAGAGAGGAGTTTCCAGATGGTTTTCGTCTCTGTTTCATTTTTTCCAAGAATGTTTCATCTCCTAACCATTCTGGTTTTAATTTGAAGGCGTTGGGGGTCTTCTCCTGAAGGGAGGCCATTTCTAGAAGGACTAGGCTATGACTAGAGTCTCCTCCTATAGAGACCCACTATCAGAAGTGGAGATTTTATTCAAGAAAGGATTAAAAAATCAGGTAATGGTCAATCCATTTTGCAATTTGTGCCTCCCTTGTTCTCATATTTCTCCAAGTGGGAAGATTTTTGCATGCGATATATCTAGTAAACTAGCAGTCTCTAGTTTAACAATAAAGAACTCTACTAGAGGACCCACTTGAGTTGTTGGACCCCAATTTTTTGAGGCACCTAAGGAGAATTTTAGATCCCCTCAACACCACTAAACCATTTTGAAGCTAGGATTTTTGAAGGCGGGCTTCCGAGTAAATTTTTGTTCTAAGTAAGGGTCATATATATTTATGTAGATGAGAGTATTTTTTAGGGGAGAAATATAGCCAAAAGGTGAATTTTTAGGATAATATTTTGAGGTCCGCATACATTTTGTATTATTTAAATATCTCATATTTTTCCTTATTTAAAAACCCCATTATTATTTTTGGGTATACATAGCCACACCATATATGACATAAGGAATCATATTCACCTATTTTCAAGCAAAGTGGACAAATTTTCGCCATCATTAGGTGTGAGGTTGATTGATTTTTGTCACAAGGTGTTCAGAGTAAAATATCATTCGAGATCAAGGATCTGTCTGTTGGTTGTTTTTCAAATTCCTTTAGAGGTATGGGGTTTCAATATTTTCATAACTTTTTCTTTAATGTTTTATAGTTAATCTTAAATCTAAATTGTTTATTTGATTTATTTGGTTGATTTAAATTTAGTGATATTTTAATATTACAAGCCCCAATCACACATGAGTTGTGTTTATTTTTAGTTTCTTGTTCAATACATATCAAATAAACCAAAATTTTGCATCTTGTACCTAGAAATTTACAAAAATTGCCTAAGTGCAAGCATGAAATATTGGATCGTATGGAAAATGTGGTTTAGTAGTCAATTTTAAAGATAAGAGTGACCAAGTCAAGTGGAAATATTTTCATTGTTGCTACTTGGGTTTTCCAATCTTCTTTCCCTTCTTCCAAAAAAAACCCTCTCTTCATGTTAGAAATTCTTTTGGTGTGTGGAGTTTTGAAATGTTTCAAAACTCTACACACAATTTTTATCCAAAAGAATTTCTAACATTATGACTAACTGTGGAGACTTGTATACTCAAACCTTCTCTTCATCAAACATTCATTCACTAGGTGGAACATAAAAAAGATGACTAAAACACCTACCTCTATGTGGCTGCTACGTCAGAAACAACCAACCTCAAGATTTAGATTCATAGATATATTTCTTGATTAGAAGAAAAAATGAAGATTTATGCAATTAATCTAAACAACAAAATAAGACAGGGACCATTAATGACCAGAAACTACGTGCAAATTAGAATTACTAACTATCACTCATGGCTGCGGATTGGTGGTTCTTAACAATGATGACTCTTTATTATAGACGAAAGTTGGCTATTTAGAGCCCACCTTAATCACAACAGTGAAGGAAATTGCATGGCGATGTGGGTGTTTAAGCTAGGGTTTTGACATTTGACAAACAAAGGTTGATACTTATTCTCTCTCTAGTGAACATATTTCTTCCCTCCTTAATGGTATAAATGAGTAAACGTAGTACCCATACAATCAACTCTCACAACTTTCTAAATATAGAATATTTTGAAGGCTCTTGAGTCCACGGGTTGTTTGCAAGAATAGTTGGAGAATGAGGTAATTGGGATTTCTTTGGTTTTTAATATTTATGTTAGGGGAATTGAATATTTTAATAAAAACATTATCTAATGAATAATTTTGGCTAAAATAATAAATTGTGAATATTGAAATATGAAAAGTTTCAATAAAACATTTGTATTCAAAAACTTCTTTCATGTATATAAAAACACATTTTTAAGAGTGTAGATTTTACACAATTTAGGTAGGGTTGGCTGAGTTCTCTCTGGTTTCCAAGAATGCCCCACCTTCAAAAGTTATATAATTCAATTCTCTGGTGATTTCCTTTGGTTTAGGTAGGGTTGGCTGAGGTGTCACCTGCTTCTTTGTCTTTGGTTTACAAGAATGCCTCACCTTTTTTTTTTTTAATTTTCTGTATCACCAAAGATCATTTCACCATTTTTTCAATAATAGTTTTTTCTTCTATTATATAAATAAATGTAACAAATGATTTTAGGCATTTATGCACTACTAAAATTTTGAGGTGGAAATGGGCATGAATACATTCTTGGAGTGGACATATGGATTTATATTTCTATCTTCAAGTTTTGTTTTACATGGATTTGAATATATATTTTTATTTTAATTATGATATTACTTTAATGCAATTTTATATTGAACACGTGTAAGGGAATACCTTAAATGTAAGATAAAGAGAAAAACAAGACTATAACTTAAAAAAAATCTATTTTTGTATTTTGATAAGGTGAAAAAGTATGATTCAGTTGAAAAGAGAAATGAAATTGAAAAGGATGTTGACCTACTTGATTTTTCTGGTGCATCTTCTAGTCATAAAGTGGTTCATATGAAAATCACATATGTATAAGAGAACTACATTGAAAATGAAGTTAATTTGACTAGCGACGTTGTATCAACTTTGTTGAGTCTTCGTTAATCCTCGTCAAGATTTGCCAATCACTGGAAGACTCACCAGATGCCTCCCAACCAACACAATGGGTACTCTTCTTCCCTTATGCCCCTTGAGTTGTAGAGGGGCTATACAAATATAGCCACAATCTCTAGCTGTGAAGTTCCCACTAACAAGTGAGAGTATCCCACATCTTAGAACACTCCACTGTCCAACTCATAATATAATGCTCAAAGGTCTACGGTCATTACGATGGTAGTCCAACAATAGGGTAGAATTCTCTCCCTTCCTGTGACCCAAGACCTTTCTTTTTATATCCTCCCCACGTGCACATGAATTTATCAATTAAATTTAAAATAAATTGTTTCTCTCACTCACTTTCCTTAAACTTTTAAAATTACTCTAAGTTGTTTCTTATCTTTTATTTAAGATTCCTTTTCTTTTCTTCTCTCATATCTTTTCTCCTAAATGTTTCCCAGTTTCTCTTGTATTTTATATTTTCCCCTAGATGTTTCACTGCTTTTATTGTGTTTTAGATTCCCCCCTAGATGTATCCTTGGTTTTATTGTCTTTTAGATTCCCCCCTAGATGTTTCCTTGCTTTTCTTGTCTTTTAGATTTTCCCCTGGATGTTTCCCTTATACAACTATTTCTCATGAATTTAATAATTGCTATTTATTTATTCACTTATTTAATATCATGCACACATTTTAGTTTCCTTTTGTTTGTTTTTCTTTAATAATTTATATTTTTCTTGAATTCGATATTCCCTTTACCCATAAACTCTTAGAATAAATTAATTGTTCCCTAAACATCTTACCCTTCCAATAAAATTTGATTTTCAAGTTTTCTAGCATGACTATCCATTTACTTTATCGTCTTACTCTTAGGTTAACTTACATGTTTCACTTTATACTAGAAGTTTGAATTGAAGCAAAGGCTAAGGGTGCCATGAACATCATGCCCTTTATGATGTACTGCTGTACTCCAAGGGTTCCATGTGTCATGCCCTTCAAGCGCTTTGATCTTGAGCATTGGGAGTATGGAACAACTGGTGGAGATCCTATTACTCATGTAGTTGTCCCTATTACAAGATTATAGGATGTTGAGGAATAATGCCTTCACCTTATTGTGCGCCCCTTAGTATAACTCGCAAGTGACTGAGACCCAATCTACCCTCGCGACATCGTGCAACCCTCTGAGCAAGAGTGTTGGAACAGGGGAAAACTAAGGGTTCAACGTTACAACAACGCACCAAAAAAACCCTAACTACCAGCCCTTTCGGCAACACCTGCGAAGCAGATGAAGTATCCCCCGAGGTAGAGACAGGGGTGGTTGCAAGACTCAGGTGTCTAGAACCTTAGCTGGGACACAGATCTATGATTATAACACTTAGCAATCGCCTAGCATAGATTATTCATCAATATTCAACCCTCATGATACTTCACAGATAACACAGAGCATCGCAGTACGTACTTAGATCTAAGATAATTCAACACTTAGCCACAACAAGATAGATTAGATTTGGCAGATCAAGCACTAAGAATCTTACATACCAGATCTAATATTCGTTCATATCTCACAAGCACAAAGCATAAATAGATCTATCTAAACACATCAAAGCACTTAGAAAAGGTAGAGACAAACACATCAGGTCGAGGCACAGAGCACAACACACGTATTTATCATGGTTCACCCCCAACCTGGGGCTACGTCCATAAAATCTTCTTATTTATTAGCTTCAATTAATCAAGTTACGACACAGAGCCATCCAAATCCCTCTTCGCATAGGACAAAATATCTGTGCAACTCGCTAGATCCTTCTTCCTTGCACTACAACACAAAGCCTTCTACAGTCTCTCACAGGGACTTGCACTCGGCTCTGCAAGCCTTACACAAATTGCACAAAGCCTTGACCACACAGATTCAACCCTTGGCACTTAGCCTACATCACATAGATATATCATCCACTTGCACTAAGCAATCACACCTATTTCACATCTACTTCATATCTATTTATACATACAAAAGTGGGCCTAAGCATGGGTAAACCCAAGGGCCGACATCCCTTTCCCATTACATTATCCACAAAACCCAAAAAGGACCCAAAAAGGGGTCTAGCTTCCATGATTTATGCTTCACGTTGCGCTCCATCTTTGACAAGTTGTCGAAGTCCCAAAAGCGGTCAAATATGACCAAATGTTCCTCAAAACTTGGTCAAGGGCCAACAGGCCCCCAACACTCATCTGTGACTCGTCCTGAGTCACTCAGGTCTGGGAAACTTTGCCTCAAAGGTATTGAGCTTGGCTCGAGCTACTTCGACTTGTTTCTGTGCTACTGCTTCTTGCTCAGCGAATTCCTGAACAACCGCTTCACTGATAGGTCCTTCCAGTTGCTGCTCAACTGTAACAACTACTTGTTCTAGTAGTGTTCCTTGGCCTTCGATTTCTTCAAATAGTAGGTAGGTCACCTCCTGGCTCGACTAGAGTTTTTGGGTGACTTCCATCACTCTGTTCTATGTGGTAAGAAGGAGTTTTTGGGTAGTGCGATGTTCTTGGGATCTCTTCATTCTCTCAATGGGTGACAGGAGCTTGAGCTGCGCCTGTACTGTATCTGCATGCTTCTTTGCTTCCTGGAGTTGGGATTCTAGTTTCTTCAACTCGGGGTCTTCAGATAGTTGTTCATATATATGCACGCTTCTGCTACTTATCTCTTTACATTCTACAACAAGTGTTTTAATCCTCTCGACTGTGCTCTAAGAATTCAATTATCGCTGGTCACGCACTTCTTATGGAGTCTGAGGTATGGTCCAAAGATCTAATTCCATGACCCTTTGTTGAAGTTGCTGAATAACCTCAGCTAGCTTCATCACTTGGCACTCTATGGGCTCTTCGACCTTCTGCTCTAAGCCGGTCATAGAGAGAAATGCTCTGTTGATTGCTTCTTCAATTCCTACCTGCTTTGCGAGCAACTGCTCTTTCTCTTTTTGGATCTTCGCTCTGTCTTCTTCAAATTTTGCTTGGAGAGAATTCTTCTCTTGTTGCACGGCTTGGCATTGTTCAGTAATTTCCTCCCGTGCTTTCTTTAGGGCCTGGATGGCCTGCTCTTTTTCATCCTGAGCTTTAACTATATCAACAATCTTGCGGAGCTGAACTGATTTATCTCCCACTTCTGTTGTTCCTTCTGGCAAAGGTGCAGTAGAGATTGCTCGACTGGAGTGCTTGCTGTACTCCTTGGAGCGTGATCTCAATTTGGCAATACATTTGTTCCTGCTTCACCTCCTGCTTATCTATGATTTTCTTTGAAGCATCATTGACTGCTGCAACAATGAAATCAAAGTCATCCAATGTGAGGGCATTTCACATCTTGGTTACAGGGGTTCATGGTTTCTTTCTAGAGAAAGATTTCAGAGGTGAGACCTTCCTTTTCTTCGATGAGTCTTCTTCATCCCTAGGTGGTGGTACTTCGACTTTCTGAGTTTCTGTACCTTATTCATCATCACCTTCTTCATCTGGTGTAATGGAAGCCGTCCTTACAGATAGGCTGTCAACATCCTGGACTTCTTCAATCTTCTTCGTCATCTTTGCTTTCTTTTTCTTACTGGGCCCAGGTGTATCTTGCGCAGTTCCGGGGCTTTTGATATCAGACATTTCTACGGGGTCTGCTGAAACAAGGAGGTCCGCCGACCATTCCTTGGTGATCTCTTCCAGTTCTTCTTCTGCCAGCTTATAGTAGGACTGAAGCTGTTCCTGGTGCTCATCAGCGCATGGGGTTAGGTATATAAAGTGGCGGTCGGTGCTGAACTTTATCAGAGGTCAGAATCTCTGTAAAGCGTTCGGGGTTATATGAGGTTCACTCCTTATGGCTGCTTTCAATTGGTTATAGTATGCATGGAAAATGACATTTGATTTCCATTGATTGCTCATGTCGTTCGAGTACCATAATGTACTGAACTTCACAGCTAGTGGCTCAAAGGGGTCAAGGTCTGGGAAGGTTGCGCCTTCCGATAGCTCCCATGCAACAAAAGCGATCAGTATTAGGAGCCAGCTAAAATGGAATTCATACCCCTGATTCTGGGCTTATTTGCAGTCAATCTTCATTTGATTCACCAGGTACTTCACCCAGTTCATCTGTAGTCCCTCTGTGCACTTTCCTCCGAGGTCAACTACAAAGCCGTATACTTGTGTTGGTCGATTTTTGCATACCAACTTCCCTGCGATCAGTTGGCATGCGAGACACACTGCACCACTTTCAATATCACCATAGCCTATTGCACCTTTCTCAATATCACCATAGGCTTCTTTGATCTTCTGCGCAAGAGCATGGTCTACGATCTTTCCAGGATAGTACTCATGGGGATTAGGGCCCTGCATGCTAAGCCCGATGATCCTATTGATCAACGCCATATCAACAGTTATGCGACGGTCTAACCACAAGTATCCTTTGTGGTAACTTGCTGGCAACAATTTTACACAAGCATTCACCTCCTGGTGTCTGTCGAAGTGCGATATTTTCATAATGTTGAGCAAAGTAGACTGCACAAGGTTCATCGTCCATTGCTGAGGGATGAGCTTCGAATTCTTGCCCTTAGTTCTCATCAAGTATTTATATGGGGCGAGCATGCTGTAAAATTTATGGTCCCCTAGGTTGAAGTCGCAAAACTTCAACGGTAACCTTGTCTTGATCTGTGTGGTAGGTGCGTACTCCTTTCGGTAGATATGCAGTGACTAGGGTGTATTCAAAGTCTCTAGGGACATTTTCCCTGTTAATCTCATCGCTCAGAGGGGCTAGGTAAGCTGGTAGGATGGATGGTACTAACTTCGCGTTGGCTATGTCGTCCTTATGCTTAGTTCTTCTCTCTGCGCCGGCTCCAGCTGTTCCTGCTCGAGCAGTCGACGGGGAGGCTTGCACTCCTCCTGTCGATGATGATTGGACTCCGGTGGACATTCTTCTTTCTGACATGAATCTCTCAGTCATTAAATCAAGAAGGACCTCACGGATTCCTCAAGTTCGGTGAGCTCGTTAGACATACACACTCAGGAAAGATAATCGGGGTCACGATGATCTCAAAATACTGCACTAGGATGAAAAATCTGCTTGGAATGATCATGGTAGACAATCAGTAGTTCTGTGGGCTTCAACTTTTCAGTTGGAAAAAGTGTTCTTCGGGCACGACGTGACGAACTAAATAGGAAATTCATCAACGGTCTGCTTGCAACAGGTATGAAGTTTCCATGAAAGTTGATCCATCTGTTATGGCGTGGTCCAACGGTCTGGTGGCAATCCTTTAATGATTTTCTGGGGTGGAAGTCAAACGGGTATATCGTTCCAATGACTATATTGCTTTACCACGATGAAGTGCCATATGTCACGGTTCTAATATCCCGACGAAGCTTAATTCCTGTGATTTTTCCTTTTGCGAAGTTTCCTCTGGAACCTTCTGTAACTTTTCGATCTTGGCTCTCTTCTTACTTATCTTCCTAGCCTTCTTCCCAATAAGCTTCATCTCGGTCATCCTTTTTCCTTTCTGATTCTTATCTTCTCTCGACATAGTCACTTCATGATGTTGAGATTCTTTCTTTAGATCCAAGGGTAATACTCCTTCATCATATGGATTAGGTATTTTGGTCTTCTGCAGTTCCTCTAATTCTCTTATAGCTTCGACATCCAGGTCCTTGGTGTTCAATAGCTTAGATCTGTTCTCTTATTCTTCCATCAAGTAGGCGATCCTTCTAGTTGTAAATTCCATAAGTTCTTGCTTCTTCTATTCTAGGGCTTCCTTTTCTTCTTTTTTCTGGATCTGGTCTTTTTCAATCCAGATCTTTCCTAACAAAGCTGGAAATGGGGCATAGTCCTCAATAAATTTAATAACTTCAAATTCTTCCTCTGTCGAAGCTCCATGGGTACTCATAGCTATCTGGGTAATCCTGCCACATAGGGTTACCATTTTTCCTTTAAACAACTCTATTTTTCCTAGTGAAGGAACCATAGCAGGCCTTCCTAGGGTTTCCCAAGTACTTTCTGTCATAATGTTTATCTGTGTTCCCTCATCCAGAGCACAATCAATGTCGAAGTCTCCTATTCTTACTTCGATTTTCTCCTTTTCTTTGAAGATCTCTGACAAATTGGCGTCTTTATGTTCATTTAGGTCTCTTTCATTTTCAGTAACATAATCTCTGATTCTTTCTGGGGTTCTTCTATAATCTTAGTATCTTGATCTCCTTCAAGGTTTGCTTGCTCTGTATTCATCTTTTCAAGTCTAGCAATCATTTTAGGGAAATCCAGTACTTCATGGTCCATAGCCTTACAACAGAGGCAACTAGGGTTTCTCCCAGGGCATTCCTTAGCAAGATGTCCTGGTCTTCTGCAACTGTAACAAAGAGTTAATCCTCTCTTTCTCTTCAATGATCCCCAACTTTTCTTGTACTACTTGCTAGGGTCATAATGGTTAGCCTGCAAAAATTTCTTTCTAGAATCCTGCATCCATTGGTTAGTCCAAAAATTCTTTCTATGCATAGGTATAACATATCTTTCATTATTCTTATCAAATCTATTCATATCAAATGTTCTTTCATCTAATGATGCCCTAGTTTTCAAGCTAGGAAAAAATCTATCAAGCATACCTAAATCCATACTTTAGAAACAAAATTTTTCACTTCTTTAACTTCTACAGGGCACAAAGCTTCCAGATCTAAGAAATTTTAACTATTCTTACCTTTATCAGAGCACAGAGCTTACATATCTTACTTCTTTTCTTCAATATCAACCTTTTTTCTTGTAGATCTGACTTTTTTCCTTCAGATTTGTCCTTCCTTCTTCAACACAGAGCTTTTCAGATCAAGTGGATCACTGCGCACTAGGGCATAGATCCACGCACAAAGATTTCACAATTTTAGGATGAATCTTTGCACAAAGATTCTTCTATTCAGTGCCCAACAATCACAGTTTCAGGTCCTGACAACGGAACCATTTGTTGGCACAGGGGAAGACCCAGGCTTCAACACTACAACAATGCACCGACAAAACCCTAACTACCGACCCTTTCGGCAACACCTGCGAAGCAGATGAAGTCTCACCCGAGGTAGAGGCAGGGGTGGTTGCAAGACTCAGGTGTCTACAATCTTAGCTGGGACACATATATGTGATTATAACACTTAGCAATCACCTAGAATAGATTATTCATAAATATTGAACCCTCATGATACTTCGTAGATAGCATAGAGCATCGTAGTACATACTTAGATCTAAGATAATTTAGCACTTAGCTACAACAAGATAGATTAGATTCAGCAGATCAAGCAATATGAATCTTACATACTAGATCTAATATTCGTTCATATCTTAGAAGCACAAAGCATAAATAGATCTATCTAAACACATCAAAGCACTTAGCAAAGGCAGAGACAAACACATCAGGTCGAGGCACAGAGAAAAACACATGTATTTATCGTGGTTCACCCCCAACCTGGGGCTACATCCATAAAGTCTTCTTCTTTATTAGCTTCAGTTAATCAGGTTACGACACAGAGCCATCCAAATCCCTCTTCGCATAGGACAAAATATCTGCGCAGCTCTCTAGATCCTTCTTCCTTGCACTACAACACAAAGCCTTCTACACTCTCTCACATGGATTTGCACTCGGCTCTGCAAGCCTTAACAAATTGCACAAAGCCTTGACCACACAGATTCAACCCTTGGCACTTAGCCTACATCACATAGATATATCATCCACTTGCACTAAGCAATCACACCTATTTCACATCTACTTCATATCTATTTATACATACAAAAGTGGGCCCGTGGGTAAACCCACGGGCCGACATCCTTTTCCCATTACATTATCCCCAAAACCCAAAAAGGACCCAAAAATAGGTCTAGCTTCCATGATCTCCTCTTCGCGTTGCGCTCCATCTTTGACAAGCTGTCGAAGTCCCAAAAATGGTCAAATATGACCAAGTGTTCCTCAAAACTTGGTCAAGGGCCAACAAAGAGTGTTCCTCACTCTTCAACTCTGGCCACGATGGGATTGATAGTGAGTGGCACCAGAGATGTTGTTCCACCCCTCCCTTTATATTGGTATGGTTTTGTATAGCCCCACTACTCCTTTTGTGAGTTGGATCGACAAGCATGATTCCTGTGCCTACATCCATTGAACAAGTTTTAATCATCAATGTCCATAATCAACATAAGTCATTTATTCAAATTTCATCAATTCATTTACTCCCTGACTCAGTCCGGATTCCCAGTGTCTTGCTGATGAAACCTGCCTCAATCGTTCATTAATCTTCCTATACAGTCATGAACTCATCAGTAATATCTATACAATCATGATCATCCATAAATTTTATTCAACAAGATATAATGCATAATTTATCAATTTCACATTTGAAATTTTAATAATTTCATAACAAGTCTAGCATTCATCATGTATTAATTAACCATGTCATTTGTGAGAAACAAATCGCAAATAATAAGTCTGTTGTTTAAAATTATTCAAGTGAAACGAGGCATTACATACACCCCCTCTTATTTCAAACTTCGTCTTGAAGATTCTTATCAAAACTCTAAAGGAAAATCAAAATAAATGTGGAAACCATTGACACATCTCCTCTACATTCTCCCAGGTAGTAGAATTGGGACTGTAGCTATCCCACTGCACCTTTACCTGATTGACCAATCGATGCTGAAGTTGTCAATTGTGATGGTCCAATATATAGAGTAGTTCGGCTGTTGTTGATGTTTGAATTGGTTAAGATCGAAACAACAATATCATGAGGATAAAAATCCCCCTTCTTTTTTATAGAGGTGGTACTCCTGTTTATTGTTTAAAGATTTATGTTTGAATATATTGTGATGCAGCTCACACCCTCACGGGCATGTCCGCTCACACAGGACCTTCCTCTCTTCTCAGCCCGAAGAACTCAAAGGTTCTCCTAATTCCCTATCGGGAATCTTCTTACCCACAGATTCTCTCCGTCGCGCGATCCCCTTCCTCGATTTCTCGGAGGATCGGAACTCGCGACTTCGCTACTCGTGAGGTTGAATAAATTCCCCATCGACTCCCGATATCCGAGGTGCCGAAACTCATGACCTCGCTCCCTCGTGACTATGCCTCTCACGAGGTCAAGTTATCGATCCTTTTCTCGTGAGGCTCCGATGCACGATCCCACGTGCGGATCCAACGGTCCTCCCGCGATCTGGATCCAATGGTTATTACCTTCTTGCTTCTCGCGTCCTCGCGACTTTGAATATCCAATACTTGGGAGTTCACCTTGCGAGCTCCCGAGTCCACGAGATCTCTCGATCTCCTCCACCTGTCCCCCTCAGATGGACGACTCCTAACCTCTCGCCGCTTCGCTGCTTCGTGACCTCACGTCTCGCAACTTTTAATGCCAATTTCTCAACCCTTCCACTTACGAACTCCCGAGATGCGAGGTGCCACCTGTCCTCTTGCCGACTCCTGTGGCCCCACACCGTTCTCGAGTGACGATATCCCAATGTGACGTCAGCTAGGCCCAACAACACGAATCTCTCACCTCCTCGCCACTCGTGAAGTTAAATGACTTACTCTTCCAACCTTTGGTGCCCGAGTTCCTGATGTGGGTAATCTCGTGACACACGTCCCTAAGATCGAACGGCCCCAACCGTGTCAGGAAATCGTGGATCGCGATTTCGTTATGCAAGAGTTTCACGACTCCTGAAACCCCGATGTCCCGAACTCCGACTCTCCGGGATCTCTCGCCACGTGTCCCTGCTGAGATCAATCTCTCTGATCCTATCAGGAAATCGCGGATCGCGATTTCAACATGCTCGAGTCTCTTGTCCCTGGAAAATCCGATGACTCTGATATCTTGATTTTTCTTCCGGGACTCCTCCTCTGCTCGCTTGGACTTAAAACCTGCACAACTTTTCGAGATCTAACAGCTGACGGGATTTCACGTATTTCCTCTGCGAATCCTGACCGTCGATTTCTCCTCCTTGAATATTTCTCGAGAATGGAGGTGTTCCTTCTCAGAACTTGCTCTCCAACGCCTGCGCTTGCGACCCCTTGCTCGAACATTCCACGGCGCAAACCTCCTGTGCTCTCCTTTCACAATATCACGAAGGTTCTATGCTTCCTGAGCTTTGCCACTCTGATTCCTTCAGAGGGACTTGCGCGCACTCCTTGCGCTCAACATTCAACAACTTCCCAAGTGTTGAATCCTTCCGACTTTGCACAACTCCTGCAGCAGCAATCTTTGATCTCCCTTGCTCATATTTACAACTGAGACTTCTTCTTCTTCAGCCTGCACACTCCTTACACGGCTTCAACAACCCAAATCAACTTCTGGGCGAATGAGAACAAAAGTTAGACTACTGAGCCTACATCAATGCACTCCTTGCAGATGAATTCAACTGCACACCTTGCAGGAATCTCCTGGCTCAGATAGAGAAACAATTGAACCTCACTCTATATCCCTTTCAGACTTCAGTTTGAAACATGAAATCACATGCACAACATATACAAGCAAATGCATACAAGAAAGCAAACATTTCTGAGCATAACATCAATACACAGAGAAAACAACACAAACCATGAGCTTGAATCAAATCTTCCTTCTATTAATTCAAATGCCTGTACATAGGTGTTCTTCATACAATTTTCTCAGCTTTCTCTTCTCTTCTCCTGGGTTGATAATATTACAATGCACAATGAGGGTGTCTATATCCGTTTTCCCTCTCGAACTCTAAACTATCAAATCTAGACTTAAAATCCTATCTACCAACATTAACTTAATTAAATGCCTCCTATCTACCAAAGGACGAGAGCTTAAAGGCTCAAGGTCCAATACAATATACAATGCGCCTTCATAAATGGCTTCATTAAAGACTTGCGCTACAATCCCAAAGCACTTCAAAAATTTGGGTTTGTTTATTCAGCTGATCTCCGCTTGATGTGCTGGCTCGCTTGATGAGTTGGCGATGCTCCTGCATCATACTCCTCGGCTTAAAAATTTTCATGGGCTCCTGTCCATGAGATCCTGCACGGTATGTCCATGCTTTTGAATCTCTGCTTCTCTTTCCCAGCTGGCATCTTCCACTAGGTGGTTCTTCCATTTGACCAGATACTCGAAGTATTGCTTCCGCCTGGTCTTTTTGCTCACTCTTTTGTCAAGTATATGCTCCATATGTGGCTTCTCTGAAATCGGCATCTGCTTCTGCCACTGAACCTATGGCTATTCATTACTTCCAGCTCCTGCTTCCTCAGTCTTATAGGGATATAAGTATGAGACATTGAACATCGGAGATATTCCGATCTCATCTGACAACTCAATTTCATAAGCATTTTCTCCTAATTTCTGTAGGACCTTGCATGGCCCAATTTTCTTCATCTTGAGCTTGTTGTATGTTCCCCTTGGGAACCTTTCCTTCCTCAGATGTGCCAGAACTAGATCACCAAATTCAAACTGAAGTTGTCTCCGATGCTGATCTACTCTGCGCTTATATTCCTGGTTTGACTCCAACAATCGCTCCTTCACCTTGCTGTGAAGATCTTTCATCGCCTCTGCGAATTCTTCAGCTCTTGCACTCTTGGTTATTATCTGCTCTGAATCCATCAGTTCAGATACTCCTCTTGGCTGCCTGCTGTATACAATCTCAAATGGACTCTTGCCTATGCTCCTGTTCACTGAGTCGTTGTATGCAAACACTGCCTGTGGCAACACATTATCCCAACTGCTGTGGTGCTTTGTTACCAAGCTTCTTAATAAGTCTCCCAGACTCCTATTTACCACCTCTGTTTGCCCATCCATCTGAGGATGATAGGAAGAACTAAACATCAAGTTAGTCCCCATCTTCTTCCAGAGTGTCCTCCAGAAATTTCCAATGAATTTCGTATCCCTGTCCGATACTATGCTTCTAGGTAACCCGTGAAGTCGAATGACCTCTTTGAAGAATAAATTCGCGACGTGAGTCGCATCGTTGGTCTTCTGGCATGGGATAAAATGTGCCATTTTGGAAAACCTGTCAACCACCACAAAGATTGAATCATGTCCTCTTTGTGTCCTAGGCAATCCCAATATGAAGTCCATGCTTATGGCCTCCCATGGCCCTTCTGGTATGGGAAATGGCTGATAAAAACCTGCATTCTGTTTCCTCCCCTTCGAATGCTGGCAAACTCTACATTTGTCAACAAAACTTTTGATATATTCACGCATCCTTGGCCAAAAATATGATTCATTCAGCTTCGCGAACATTTTGTCATGGCCAAAGTGTCCTGCTAATCCACCACTGTGCTTTTCTTTCAACAGGTTCTCCCTCATGGAGCAATTTGGAATACATAGTTGATTGCCTCTGAACAACAATCCCTCTTGGACCATGTAATCTATCCAAGGAATTCTTTCTCTGAGAACGGGATTCTCAGCTGCTTCATACACTTCTCCAAAATCTGCATCTCCTACGTACATGTCCCTGAGATTTTCAAAACCCAATGTTTTGACTCGGAACTCCTACAGCAAGAAACACTTCCTGCTCAAAGCATCAGCCACTTTGTTAGTAGTACCTGAAATGTGTTTAATTACAAATGTAAAATTTTGCATATACTCTACCCATTTAGCATGTTTCTGATTCAACTTCTCCTGTTGAGTCACAAACTGTAATGCATGATTATCACTATACAAAACAAATTCTTTCGGGATCAAGTAATGCCTCCATTTCTTCAATGCCTGTATGATAGCATAAAATTCTTTGTCATACGTGGAGTACTTTACTTTTGCCTCATCCATCTTCTCACTGAAATATGCAATTGGTCTATCCTCCTGGCTTAATACCACTCCTATGGCAAAGCCACTTGCATCACATTTCACCTGGAACACTTTCGTAAAATCCGACAATACCAAAACCGTCTGTTCTGTGATCTTTTGTTTCAACAGGTTGAAACTCTTCTCTGCTTCTCCAGTCCAATGAAAAGATTTATGTCTTTTCTTGATGGTATCCATCATCGCTGCGCTAATTCCACTGAAATTCCTGATGAATTTTTGGTAGAAACTAGCCAGTCCATGAAAACTTCTCACCTCGAAAATATTTCTCGGTGATGGCCAATTTTTAATTACTTCCACTTTACTTGGATCCATTTTTAATTCATTTGCCGATATGACAAATCCCAAGTAAATGAGTTCTGTCTCCATAAATGAATATTTCCTTATGTTGATCAACAACTTCTCCTGCTGTAGCTTCCTCATTACTGCAACTAAATGCTTTAGATGCTCTTCTTTTGTTTTGCTGAAAATCAATATGTCATCCAGATAAACAATGACAAACTTACCAATGAATTCCTTCAGCACTTCATTCATTAACCTCATAAAAGTACTTGGTGCATTCGTCAAGCCAAACGGCATGACTAGCCATTCATACAACCCTTTGTTGGTTTTGAAGGCTGTCTTCCACTCATCGCCTTCTCTCATGCGAATCTGATGGTATCCGCTTTTCAAATCAACCTTTGAAAAAAAATTTGCTCCACTTAAGCAGTCCATCAAGTCATCCATCCGTGGCAATGGAAACCTGTACCTGATGGTTATCTTGTTAATGGCTCTGGAATCTGTACACATTCTCCAACCTCCATATTTATTTGGACTTAGTACCGTTGGAACGACACATGGGCTTAAACTTTCCCTGATTAGTCCTTTATCTAACAGTTCCTGCATCTGCCTTTTGACTTCTTCATTTTCCTGCGGCGTCACTCTGTACGCAGCTTTATTCGGCAAACTAGCTCCTGGTATAAGATCAATGTGATGACTCACACTCCTCATCGACGGCAACGAATGAGGTAATTCGTCTACCACAATGTCAACGAACTCTTCCAGTAGTTCCTGAATCTCTTCCGGCAAATCATCCACTCTTGTGCTGGTCAAAACAATTCTTGGTTTCCTGACCACAAAGAATTGTGGATCTTCCTTCTTCTTTACTTCCGCCAGAAGTTCCTTCCCACTCATGAGAAGTACAATATTTCTCGGTTCTGGTTTTACTTGTTTATCTTTAATTGGAAGTAGCATATGTGTTCTTCCATTCTTCTCCAAAGTATACGTATTCATCTTCCCATCATGAACTACGTTCCTGTCATATTGCCATGGTCTACCTAGCAATAAATGACATACATCCATAGGAATAACATCACATAAAATTCTATCATTGTATCCTCCTATCTTGATGTCAACTAAGCACTGTTTGGTGACATTTACCTGATGTCCCTTCTGTAGCCATGAAACTTTGTATGGACTCGGGTGATCAGTTGTCTCCAGTTCTAGTTTCTCCACCTTCTCGGTTGAAACGTTATTATCTGTGCTTCCGCTATCCATGATAACCTTGCACTTCCTGTCTTTGGTCTTGCATGCAGTTCTGAAAAGTCTGTTTCTTTGAGCTGTATCCTCCACCTCCTTCTCGGGTGTTAAGAGAACTTTACACATCATTAATGACCTTCTGTCTTCTGCGTCTTCTGCTTCAGCATCTCGCCTCTGTGCCTCGGCGATGTGAGCTTCTCCTCCATCCTTCTTCCTATCTGGACAGTCAAAAGACTTGTGTCCATTCTTTCCACACATGAAGCATGTGATGACTCCACCTCTGCCTCTTCCTCTACCTCTGGTATGAGGAAATGTGTTAATATCATCGTATCCTCCACCTTGTTCTGTATGCTGCCTTCGCTGCTCAGTGTGCTATCCTCGCTATGCACTTCCACCTCTTTCAGTTCTAGTTTGAGGCTTCTTCCAGTCGTCCTTAGATTTTTGAAACCTATCTTGGGCAACTGACTTACCTTTTGGCTAGCTCCTACCTCGGCCTCGCTGTCCTGGCTTACGACTTAGCTTCTCCTCATCTTTCAACGCCATTTGATACGCATCCTCCACTGTTCTGATGGTTGTCATACTCATCTCATCCTGGATATCGTATCTCAAACCATTCATATACCTGGAAACTTTTTCATCATTGCTCTCTCGATGACTTGCCCTGATATTGAGCTTGTAGAATTCCTCAGTATACTCCTTTACTGTCATCAACTTCTGTCTCAGGTTCTGCATTCTCCTGAACAGTGTGATTTGATAATCCCTTGGGATGAATTTTGCCTTCATTTTCGCAATCATTCGATCCCAACTTTTAATCTTTTGCTTGCCTTTGCAGCGTCTATCTGCTTGAAGCTCATCCCACCATAATGCTGCGTGTCCCTTCAATTTTTTGACAGCATGTCTAGCCTTCTTATCTTCTTCGATATCTTCATAATCGAAGTAAGTGTCAAGAGCTCGGATCCAATCCAGTAGTTCTTCTGCATCCAGATTTCCTTCATAAGTCGGAATGTCCATCTTTGTTTTCGAACTCATCCGGGTGATAGACTTAATCAATCGCTCATTGGATGCATCTTCGGCTGCAACTTCTTGTTGTTGTTCAACTTCAACTTCGCCTTCGGAGTCGCTCAGATCTCCAGCACTGGCTGTGCATCTCTGCGCTGCTTCCATATCTTCTAATCTCGCTCAGAGATCACGTATCTGCCTTTCCATTTCTGGATTCTGTGCTTGTCTCCCTCTTCCTCTCTGGTTTCCCCTATCCTCTGGATCAGGTGATTGTCTTTCTCTCCTCGGTGGCATGATGAAATTCTCTCTTCTTCTCTGCTACAGAAAACAAAGAAATTTTCTCGCTCTGATACCACTCTGACGCAGCTCACACCCTCACGGGCACGTCCGCTCACACAGGACCTTCCTCTCTGCTCGGCCCAAAGAACTCAAAGGTTCTCCTAATTCCCTATCGGGAATCTTCCTACCCACAGATTCTCTTCGTCGCGTGATCCCCTTCCTCGATTTCTCAGAGGATTGGAACTCGCGACTTCACTACTCGTGAGGTTGAATAAATTCCCCGTCGACTCCTGATATCCGAGGTGCCGAAACTCGTGACCTCGCTCCCTCGTGACTTCACCTCTCACGAGGTCAATTTCTCAATCCTTTTCTCGCGAGGCTCCAATGCACGATCCCATGTGCGGATCCACGGTCCTCCTGCGATCTGGATCCAATGGTTATTACCTTCTCGCTTCTCGCGTCCTCGCGACTTTGAATATCCAATACTTGGGCATTCACCTTGCGAGCTCCCGAGTCCGCGAGATCTCTCGATCTCCTCCACCTGTCCCCCTCAGATGGACGGCTCCTAACCTCTCGCCACTTCGTTGCTTCGTGACCTCACGTCTCGCAACTTTTAACGCCAATTTCTCAACCCTTCCACTTACGAACTCCTGAGATGAGAGGTGCCACCTGTCCTCTTGCCGACTCCTCTGACCCCACACCATTCTTGAGTGCTGATATCCTGATGTGACGTCAGCTAGGCCCCACAACACGGAGCTCTTGCCTCCTCGCCACTCGTGAAGTTAAATGACTTACTCTTCCAACCTCCGGTGCCCGAGTTCCTGATGTGGGTAATCTCGTGACACGCGTCCCTAAGATCGAACGGCCCCAACCGTGTCGGGAAATCGCGGATCACGATTTCATTATGCAAGAGTTTCACGACTCCTGAAACCCCGATGTCCCGAACTCCGACTCTCCGGGATCTCTCGCCACGTGTCCCTGCTGAGATCAACGGCTCTGATCCTATCAGGAAATCGCGGATCGCGATTTCAACATGCTCGAGTCTCTTGTCCCTGGAAACTCCGATGACTATGATATCCCGATGTTTCTTCTGGGACTCCTCCTCTGCTCGCTGGGAATTAAACCTTGCGCAACTTTTCGAGATCTAACGGCTGACGGGATTTTGCGTATTTCCTCTGCGAATCCTGACCGTCGATTTCTCCTCCTTGAATATTTCTCGAGAATGGCTAGGTGTTCCTTCTCAAAACTTGCTCTCCAATGCCTGCACTTGTGACCCCTTGCTCGAACATTCCANCAAACCTCCTGCGCTCTCCTTTCACGATATCATGAAGGTTCTATGCTTCTTGAGCTTTTCCACTCTGTTTCCTTCAGAGGGACTTGCGCGCCCTCCTTGCACTCAACATTCGACAACTTCCCAAGTGTTGAATCCTTCCGAATCTGCACAACTCCTGCAGCAGCAGTCTTTGATCTCCCTTGCTCAGATTTACAACTGAGACCTCTTCTTCTTCAGCCTGCGCACTCCTTGCACGGCTTCAACAACCCAAATCAACTTCTGGGCGAATGAGAACAAAAGTTAGACTACTGAGCCTACATCAATGCACTCCTTGCGGATGAATTCAACTGCACACCTTGCAGGAATCTCCTGGATCAGATAGAGAAACAATTGAACCTCACTCTATCTCCCTTTCAGACTTCAGTTTGAAACATGAAATCACATGCACAACATATACAAGCAAATGCATACAAGAAAGCAAACATTTCTGAGCATAACATCAATACACAGAGAAAACAACACAAACCATGAGCTTGAATCAAAGCTTCCTTCTATTAATTCAAATGCCTGTACATGGGTGTTCTTCATACAATTTTTTCGTCTTGCTCTTCTCTTCTCCTGGGTTGATAATATTACAATGCACAATGAGGGTGTCTATATCCGTTTTCCCTCTCGAACTCTAAACTATCAAATCTAGACTTAAAATCCTATCTACCAGCATTAACTTAATTAAATGCCTCCTATCTACCAAAGGACGAGAGCTTAAAGGCTCAAGGTCCAATATAATATACAATGCGCCTTCATAAATGGATTCATTAAAGACTTGCGCTACAATCCCAAAGCACTTCAAAAATTTGGGTTTGTTTATTCAGCTAATCTCCGCTTGATGTGCTGGCTCGCTTGATGAGTTGGCGATGCTCCTGCATCATATTGGTATAAGGAAATTAAAACACGAGAGTGCTAAATAGCAAACTCGAAATCTTTATCATTCAAATAAATGAAAATACTGAAAAGAATATACATGCATCCAAAATTTCTTAGAAATGGACCAGGAACCTTCACTCAAAAAATAATATATTTGCAGAAATATAATACAAGGATAATAACTAGAGAAAATATAACATGAGCCTCACATCCATCATAGTGTCAAATGTTTTTGATCACATTCAAGGAAATAAAGATGAAGGGCCAACATATTAGAGAACATTAAAAGAGTATTTTCATTGATAAAAAAAGAGAATATTATAGGAGAAACTTCAAATATCAAATGCTCAAAATCAGAGTTTCATAAGATATAATTAAAGTTTATCCCCGAAGTAGTTCTCTGGGACTTCTAAAAAAATAATAAGTCTTTGATAGTCTTAGAAATAAAATGAATTTGTCTAAATTTGGATTCAGATCAAGTTCTTGTGGACCTTAAAACAAAAAAAAATAATAAGGACAAGGTTGGACCTAAAAGAAGACAAAAGAGAAAGATCATAAAATTAGTTATGATTTTCTTGGGACAGATAAAACACAACTGGATGATTTTCAGAGTGGGAAGAGAAATGAATTGAGAAAAATGTGATCTGTGTTACTCACTATGATGGAATCTCCTCTCTCCTAATTTTCTTTCTGATGTCCCTTTTGTATTATCCTTTGCTACAGTTTCTCGACCAATACCAACTTCTTCTAACTAATCTTCTTCAGTTTTCTTGAAGAGGGCTTGCTTTAACTATTTTTCAATATATTATTTCATTGGCGCACCATTTATTTCTTGTCTAACTTTGATATCAAATATTGTGCCTTCTAATTGTCTTAATTCAAACAAATGTTGGTGGAGTGTATCTTCAATATTCTCATTTTTATTTACATAATTTACCAACCAACTTTCAATTCCATACTCAATATACTCGACCATATTATTAAAATTTTCAGCTGATAGGCCTTTTATTATTTCCACATGTTTCTCAAACTGTTTCCTTGTCATAAATATGGAATTTAAAATAAACTTTGGGTCTTGGACCTCCATTGTAGTTCTTGCAAGGTCCATTTCAGTCAATTTGTGATATAATGCTTCCTTTTTGACAACTAGGGTGTCAAAATCATTCAATATTTCTTTCAAAAATTTTATCTTTCTTATCCAACAAGCTTTTAGCTGTTTTATTTGAGTAGGGGAAGGTATATCTTCTTCTTTTCTTTTCAATTCGGTCATACCGGAAACCTTTAAGATAAATGTGATAACAACATCCTTATAGAAACCTTATTCATTATCAAAGTCAACCTTTTGATATTCTCTTAAAATGTTTAACCTGGGACCAAAAGAAATGATATTATTTCCTACATCCCATGCCTCTAAAATAAGGGACATTCTCTTTTTTATATTTTCTCCAACAAAATGCCTGACCGTAGCCAACAAACATGATGTTCCTTTCAAATTCAACTTGGGTGTTTTGTTGGAATTTCTCCGAGATTGAATAAAAGCAATTGGACTTACAAAAATAAGAGGTGGCATCAAAGCACATTCCAATTCTTTAATCTGTTCTTTGAGCCTTGAATTTTTGACTTCCGTTTCATCAATTGATACTTCCAAAGCATCGCTAATAACTCTGTGAATTCGAGCAATTCTCAACACTGGGAATCCATTTAGGTCAAGCTCTATATATTTTTCCTTTTGAATTCACACATTCAAAAACTAACTTATTTAAAGCTTTGTTAAATAATCCACTATGGAGGGTCAATGATTCTTCTTCATAAAAGACATGCTCTTAAGTCACCAATTCTCCTGCTACTTCTCTGTTTTGTAGAATCCTCTGCTCATCATCTAGAAACTCTATATCCTTGATTTTTACATTGAGCTCCATGTCTTCAAGAACAACTTCCTCATTAGGTATGAGCTCCCCTACTTATTTTTGATTGATCTACCTTTTTCTCTTACTAGTTATTGGCAATTTGTGAGGTTTTTCAACATTCTTTTGGGATGATTAGGGTCATATTCATCACCTGAATTCTCAATTAAAGAATTTTGTTTCTCTTGCATCATAGTTTGAGGATTTTTCTTGGGTGTGTCATTTATATGAGAATAACTTTGGGACTTTGTACTTCTTTCATTTATAACCCTTTCATGTTGACTATGTGCTTCATTTGTACTGATAATGGTGTCAAGATCTACAACTAATACTTCTTCAGAGTTATTGTCATTGTTTTATTCTTCTCCACATATACAAGTGTTTATGTATGATGCACTAAAACCTACAAAGACCATATGGTTCATGAAATAATGTTGGGGGTCAAACCCTTTCACTTGATTTGCCAATTTTAGATTATACTGGTCAAATTGGGTTGCAAATTCATCAATCTTTGAAACACTTTTCAATGAAATCTCGCCAAATTTCCATGACAATGGAATGAATTGCCTTTTCTTCCTTCGATAAAAGACATTATCCCAAAATCTATATTGTCTACAAACTTCTACCTTGATTATCTTATCTAGTACAAAAAACATAAGATAGTTTGCGGCTTCTCTAGAGAAATAAACTCTGATTATGCTATACTGTTCATTTGATTCAAAATTTTCCCTTTTATCTAAAAATGCTGCCGCCTCCAATGACAATATTGAAGTACTGTTTCCGAACATGATTTTTTTGAAAGAAGATATAAAAGAATCATAAACTTCATACAAGTGATACATTTCTTTCTGCTTCTACAGAGTAGGATACCATGTGTGAATTGGGTCTGTCTTGGAATCAACTTGCCTTGACAAATGCAGTCCTTGAAATACATGACAATATACAATGGTGAAGACCAAATATGCAGACATGTAGAATTTTTTATTCTTCTTAAAATTTCATAACTAAAATGAAATCTCAGTACATATGATTTTTGACCAGTCGAAAATTCTCTTGAATAGAATAGTATAAAATATAGAGAGCTAAAAGAGGGATAGTGGCAACTGACTCCTGTCAAGAACCCTAGCAAGAAGAAAATCCATTTCTTTATAAGGTTTCTTCAATTGACTAACCTGTATCACTAACAAATCCTTTGACATTATCGTCGGGTCTTCGAGACATTGCAGAAATAAATCCTTACCACTGTTTTTAGCCTTGATGAAATTCTTGGCTTCGTCAACCTTTAAGGTTGTTGTCAGTTCCAGTAACCTGAGCATTTGGCTGAAATTTGATGGCGCTAGAGAGATTGGGGACTTTCCTTTTAATTTAATTATTCTTTGATCTTTATCATAATTGTCTGTCCACCATAATATCAATTATTTTACATCAAAGACCTCTGGAACACATCTTACCTTTATGATCCCTGATATCCAGACATCATCAACATTCCTTTCTTCAAGTGGTAATGTGGAATAATACTTGTAAGCTCTCAACTAATGGTATTTTGGATCCTCTCATGCAAATGTATTCAATGTATCCCCACATAATCTTCTCTTCTTCTTTCCATTGTTCTTAAGAGTTGGCCAAGCATGCACAATATCTCTGGAATAGTAAAATAATTCTTTTTTATGTTAACCATTGGAGCTCTTATTCTGAAAGAATGATTTGATTTGAATTTGTGAGATAGGTCTCGAAACAAATGCCATTAATAATGGTGATTTAGTTTTCAACTATATGTCATTTCACATAAGATATGCATTAAAATTTTCTTGGTGAATTTGACAAGGAACAAGGATACACGATGGAGCGGAGGAAATAAATATATAGAAAGATTTAGATGGAACAAGTCCACTCCCGTGGTTTCATGAAATGTTTCAAAATATGACTAAGTGTAGGATGGTGGATAGATGGATGGATGAAAAATAAATTTTAAAAATAGTGGAATCAAATCCACTTCTGCAGTTGAACTTAAGAGACTAAGTATGGAACATTGAAGAGAGAAGTTAAATCTTGAGAAAATGTCTAAGTAAAAAAAAGTGGGCAGATGAACTTATGGTTACAACAAGTGAATAAATCAGAGAAAATATACACCCGCAGACCCACCGTTCCATGAAGAGTATGAGAAAAAGACTAAGTGTTGGTGAAAATCATGTGTAGCGTAACATAAGGTGAAATTGTTTGATGACGAAGAATTATACTTGAGTAAAGATGATGATACCAACCCTCAAGCCTGCCATAGATCGATAATTTTTGTATGTAAAAAAAAGAAAGAGAAGGTATTAAACTATATATAGGTCAACAAATGGCTCCAAATATGGGGCAATAACCTCCTTTGGGTCACCGAGAATCTATAATCTCAACTATTGGGCATGGAGTCAATTTAGGAAAAAATAAAAAGGCAATAAAAATTCGGAAGTACTTACAAGGAAAAAAATGGACTATGTACAACTGAGAGAGAGATTGATCAAGAGAAAAAGGGTTTGAGATGTTTTCCATTAATTGGTAACATCTAAATTGTGTCTTTCATGTCCCTGAGCATATAAGAATTATAACCCAATATTTTTTTGATAGTATAAGGGCCAATACATAATGCTTCAAATTTTGTATGTAAAGAATATTTTTTTTTTGCTTTGTTCCATAACAATACCATTTTCCCCTTTTGAAAATATTTTGTTGTAGAACCATGATCAAAATATTTCTCGATGGTATGCTATGTATAATTCATTTTCTTCAATGCTTCAACTGGTTGTTCCTCCGATTTCATCAATTGATTGTATCTTCTGTGTGAAGGAGAAACTTCCTCTACATATTCAATATTCACAACATATGTCAAAGAATTTAGTTCCAGATTAATATGAATTCTTGATTATTTTCCATACATCAATGTATATGGGGATATCCCAGTGCTATCCTTTGGTGTCAATCTACTTTCCCATAATGCATCTATTAATTTCAAACCCCAATTTCTTTGATTGAGATCAATCGTTTTCTTGAGGATTTAGATCAAAGTCTTATTTGTATATTTAACCAAACCATTTCCTTGAGGATAATAGTTTGACTATTGTCCCATTATAATACCAAATTCACCAAAAAATTTGGTAAACTTTGGCCTAATAAATATTTATCCATTGTCTGTGATAAACTTTTCCGGAACTCCGAGCCTCGATAAATATTTTCTTTGAGGAATTTTATAATCTTGTATAAATAACCTTTTTCAATGCTACTGCTTCTTGCCATTTTGTAAAGTAATATGTACCTGTGAGAATATATGGATGGCCTTTACTTGACTTTAGATTAATTTTCCCAACTACGTACAACCCGATTGTGTGAATGGTTCTTCTATTGATATGGGTTGTAGAGGCATTGTTGCCCTCTTCATTTTCCCTAAAAATCTTTGACAGGAAATGCATTTTCTTATCATTGAATATGAATCTTTGAAAATAGTTAGCCAATAATAACCAACTCTCATTATTCTATGTGCAATAACTGTAGGTGTAAAGTTCCCACCACAAATTCCTTCATCAATTTCCAATCTCTTGTTGCATCAACACATATCAACAACATTCCATCAAAATTTCTACGAAACAAAATTTCGGCAACTAACACATACTGATTTTGTTTCATCATTAGTGCCCTTCTTTCTTTTGGAGACACGCCATTTGGGAACTGGCTAGATTTAAAATAGAATATGCTATCCTTATATGATTACAGAGTTGATGAAAATGATCTTGTTGAAATATATATAACTCCGTTTAATGAATATATCCCTGCAATGAGCTTGCACAACCCATGTCCTACAACTTCTTTTAGTGGTTTAATATCAATGTCATATTCTTGAATTTTTTCCTGCCAATTTTCCCATTTCTCTTCTCTCAACTGTTGACTGATAAGCATTTTTACTGGAGAAGTAAGAACATATTCTATGACATGGGATGATAAAATATAAGTTCTAAAATGAGTCACTACCTTAACTAAGGAAAAATCTTGTTTCTCTATGTTTGAGTACTTCAACTCATAATCATGGAGAGTTTTTCTCATAAAACTTATCAGAGTTATTCTCCTTTAATATTTCTTTGTATTAGAATAAAAACAATGGTCTCTTTGAAGCAAATAAAATATGGTTTGATTAATACATGTGCAGTGGTGATTGCATGCCTAATATTTGTGAATTCTTTATGAATCTCTTTGGTCCATTCAAATCTTTGATATTTTTTAAATAATGCATTAATTGGCTTAACAGTTGTTACATAGTCTAAGACAAATATTCTTACAAAGTTTATTTTACCAAAAAATGATTGTACTCCTTTTTTGAAGTTGGAGGATTTAATTCATTAATAGCCTTTACTCTATCGGGATCAATATATATTCCTTCTTTTATAAGTATATGTCCCAAAAGTTTCCCTTCTGAAACTGCAAACATAAATTTCTTTGGATAAAGAGATATTCCATATAATCTACATCGTTCAAAAACTTCTCTTAGATGCTGAATGTGCTTTTCTCTTATCTTAGAATGAATGGTAAGATCATCTTGGTAATCATCCATGAATTTCCTGATCAAATACTTGAAGACATGGTCCATAGCTCTTTGAAAGGTCACTCCTGCATTTTTCAAACCGAAGAGAATGCAGACATAAGCATATGTCTCCCAAGGTGTATTGAATGTAGTTTTGGTTTTGTCTTCTTCTGCAACCAACACCTGATTATATCCTGAAAAACCATCTAACATGGACATCAAATATGAACTAGTGATTTGTTGAAGCAACATTTCCATGTTAGGAAGGCGATAATTATCTTTAATACTCAATTTATTCAAGTCTCGAGAATCAACACATAGACAAATTTCTCCACTTTTCTTTCTTATGATGACATGGGTCGACAACCATTCCAAATGTATAATTGGGAATATTATTCTAGCTTTCCTCAATTTCTCCAGCTCAATTTTCACTAGGGGTTTCAACTTAGGATTTATTATTCTTATCTTTTGTTTGAATGGTTTTTCCCCTTCTTTTAATGGTATGATATGATGGAATATAGATTTATCATATTCTTTCCAATCATCGTAAGTCCATAAAAAAACATCAAATAATTCTTTGAACAAGGAGGTATACTGATCAATCTCTTTTTGTGTACAAGAAGTTCCAAGATTTACATATTTTGGAGATTCTTCAGTCCCAATATTTATTTTTTGAGTTTCTTGCACTTTCCTAGTGGATGCTTCTTCCTTCAAGTTTGACATTTTTACATGATCATCTCTCATGAATATAGAATCAAAATTAATACATCTCTTCAAAATCGGTTTAGGATCGTCAAGACTTTCATCTACATCAGCAAGAAAATCAACCAGTTGTTCATCATTTTCGAATATTTGAAAATGATCTTGATTATCATGTACAAATGGTCTGGAAATTATTTTGACTTGAAAAGTATTTTGATTATTGTAACATCCCGCTCTTGCGTGCACTAAGCGAACTTATTCTTTGAGGACACTTGCTTGCAAGTGATCCAGATTATTATACTATTGGCCATTGATTATGATTATGAGGCATTATGGATGTGATTATATGTTATTTTGTTGTATTGACTTAGACAGGTGCTATTTACTCGGTTCTCCTAAGTGTGTAGGATTTGGACCTCGAGGATGCTGAGGCATCGATGAAACCCTTGGACTCTGGATTGAGTCAGGGAGTGGACTATTGGGGTTTGATTGTTCTATATATGACATATGTGCATCTGATTAGACGTTATGATTATGGATTTTATTCTGACATGATTCGTTGATGATGCAGGCTGACGATAGCTTTCCGACCAGAATCACATGTGGAGTAGAGGGGTCACGCACGACTACCAGAGACATTGATGGAGAGGTGTGGACAACAACCCCACCACAACCTACTAACACTCCCGTCGTGGCTCGAACCATAGGTTAACGACTACCAAGTTCGAGAAGACCCACGATGCCATGAGGGCAGACTGCGACAATGGCTCACGATGATTCTAAGGGGCGCGCAATAAGGATGGGCCTTATTCCTTAGAGGCCCTTAGTCTCCCACAAAATCACCTGACGAAGTATTGACTCCAGGGGTTTTTGATGTCTACCAAGTCAGTCAAGAGTCGAGTGGCACCCTTGGAGCACGTAGTGCATCCTGAAGGGAACGCCACACAAGGGGAACATAATGAAGTGAGTGGCACCCTTGGAGCACCTAGTGCGTGTTGAAGGTCACGTCACGTTGTTAACTAATAAGTGATTAAACCTATATGGCCTTCGAACGAATAATGCGATAAGAAAGATTTAAAAACAATTTCCCTAATAAAATGTCGCCCAGCCTCGGGAATTAAAATCTAGGTCTAAAGTAATACTTGTGGTAAAAACAAATATAAATAATAATAATCATCATTAAACATGTGACAAAAAAGGGGTATGAAACTCGATTAAAAAAAAAATCAAATTATTTTGAGGGATTAAAATTTTAAAAAGAAAGAAAATTGTTTATTTGTTACATGTGCTAATTAAAATTTTTAACTAAAAAGAAAAAAAGGGGGAAAAGGTAAATTCTACACTTGTTAATTTGAGTTTTAGATAAAAAGGGAAAGAGGGAAATTTAAAAGAATTAGGAAACTAAGGGAAAAGGGGGAAACATAAAGAGAAAGAGAAACATAAGGAAAAAGCAGAATGACTAACTTAGCAAGGAATATTGCCTTTAAGAACTTTCTAAATTGAACTCAACTAGTAAATTAGTAAGGGGGTAAGTCATTAAAATGTGTAAGGGAATATGGGGACACCTAGGAGCGATTCTAGGAATGATTTTAGGTGAGTGAAGGAAATAGGAATAATTAAATAATTAATGAAATTAATTTCTAGTGCAATGAAGGGGATGGGTGACACATGTACGTGGAGGATTTTTCTGGATTAAATTATTGAACATTAAATTAAATGGGAAATTGGGAAATGAATGACTTATAAACTCTACATAAAGGAGGGAGGAGGAGGATGTTGGATCTCTTCTTTTATGCGTAACATTACGCTACAAAATTTTAGACTTGATTGACTTATCTTGTGGGAGTTGGGATACCTAACTCGGCGAGGAGTGGTAGCTCGGTCTTGCGAGGCGAGCTGGGAGCTAGCTGTTCTCTGGTTTAGTGTGCGTGGCCCCTTTGCAACTCGGGGGGATAAGGGGGAAGATGAGTACCCCTAGCATTAGTTGGGAGGTACCGGTGAAGTCTCATCGGCCGACAAGCGAGAGCTGCACGGAGCACGCGAGACAATGACTCAGAGCTATCACCTTGGGCTACAGTACGCTTGCTTTTATTCTTCATGGTAGATTATTATTGACCTTATACTTTAATTCCTGTACTTTTACCTGTGTAAAGAAGGTGTTGACTTAGCATTTTAATTGAGAACTTAAATTCCCCATAGCCTTAAGCTCATTGCTTGACTGGATTCCCTTGGCATTTGATCCCTGAATGTTGTGACTGTACTATTAATTTTATTGATTTGTTGTGAAGAGTTGTGCTTTTTAGTTCGTCCTCATCCCTAGTTTGTCAGTCCACGCCTGAGCAGTCACCCAAGAGCCGAATCGAAGGTCGTCACTTCGGTGCATAGCGACCTATAGATTCTAATGCCCTTCTTTTCTGTGCGTGGATGCTGAGTGAAGAATGTTTTTTTTTTCTTAGATATCTACCCTTGCACATCTCTGCATCGATTGATTCATTGTGGGATGTTTTATCTTTACGTCTTGGTTGGATTATTGCTGCGCTTTATCTATGCAATTTTGTGATGAATCCCAGTGCTTGGTTGGGTATTGGTCTGCGATTACATGTAGTGACTGCTAGGTAATAATTTGACAACGTTTTTGAGAGGCAATGACTGCTATTGATTTTTTAGTAACTGCGATTTTATTTCTATAACAATGTTCTTTTTATATATATCGATTTCGATTTTACCCCAGAATTATTACATAGATGAGAGTTGATTAATAGAGTTCATACCCTTTCCTTTCATGAATTACCAAGCGACTTTCATTGACTGCAGTACAAATGTTTTATTTAACCACAAAATTTACCCACTTTATTCCTTGAATGTTTTACCTAAGTTTTAATCAACCACGAATCCTTCTACCTACGTTTTTCATTTTCTTCTCCACCTGCTCTTTAATCAACCTCGAATTCTCACCTCTGTTTTTTTTTTAATGATCTATGGGTTGTCTATGCGTCCTTTACCTACCTTCGATGATGGTACTTGCATTTTTTCTGTTCCCTGCGTTTTTATTTTTCCAGCGTCCAACATAGATATGGTGAATCCGTTCCTTCAAATGGCCAGCAGTTTAATTGCACACACATGCACAACAATTTATATGCCTACACTTACACAACGATTCATTTGCTTACACATGCAATTTATTTATATCCTTTGGTTTCTATATCATGCGTTTTACTGGTAATGAGACCACGACAAAGTATGTCTATTGACAACGAGCTTATAATTGCATATTGTCAGGATTCCATTATCAACATACTAATAACATCGTATATGATTAGCGATTTCATTGACATCATGTTGATAGCATATAGACAACATGTATTTTTATAGACAACGTGAACTTGTGAATATGGTAGTCAAAATTTTATTATGTGAATCTAATTGACAACCAGTTAATTGTTTAAACTATTGCCTTAATATTGACAACGCTAATGATGTATACAACCACTTAATATTCAACTCTGGTAGATAGTGATTGATATCCAGTCTGTTAGCGATTAATATTCAGGTCTAGTAGTGCTTAATATAGGATGTGTATGTCAACGATAATTTCCCCCTAATTATTAATTCACACAGATCCCAGGGTTTACAGAGATGAAGAACTGTACTCCTAGTTTCTAGGGTTTACACATATTCAAGTATGCTAGTGATTAATATTCAACTTGGTGGAATTACTAACCGATCATTTTTATTTCTGTTAATAATCTTTCCCTTCTGAAATTACGATTTTGACATCCAGGGTCTTAAGTAATTCATACTTTAAATCAGTTATTCTCGTGCATATTCTAGTATTTGTTTACTTTATAATTTGTTTTATATTGTTTGTGCAACATATTTTAATCATACACTAAGTTTCAAGTGACCATACTAAGAGTTAACTGTCAATTTTTTTTTTCTGTTCAAGGTAACCTATGTGTTGGAAATCTCCAATATCCTCGCATGATAAGGATTGGGTGATGTTTCAATATTACGAAAGGATTATATGAACATCAACATGTGAAAGGTTATAATATTGTTAAATTAAGAAGCCTTCTATACACCGCTCCCAACATGAAATCCTATAATAGTTATAGTATGGATTAAAAGTTTAGGTAAATAAATATGGATAAAAGACCTTTTAATATTATAAAAGAAACTTTATTTTTATAGGAAGGGAAGGTATTATGTAATGGAAATTGATGTAACATATTTAATCAACGGATTAAGGAATTCACCTTAGCTATTTTTAAATGATGTATAGTTATTTTAAATGATATATATAATAATTATTAAGTACTAACACTATAGGTAATAGTGAATTATTTACTTATATATAGAATTGTTTCAGGTACATGAAGGTGCCTTGTATAATAATAGTGTAAATTACATCATGTTTATACCACTGTTGATGCAATGACGTAACTGTGTGCCTTAAGGCGAATTGTTTTTGGGTAGTTGGTCTTAGTTGTTTCACCACTCAGGTTGGCTTGTAGGAACCCAGAAGTCCATCAGATAGTTGCGCAATTCAATTTGAGGGAGGTCACCTTACGTCTCGTCAACCTGTTGCTTAGGAGTGTGGGTATAGTTTTCTTGTGAGTTAACTCGGTCTCCTGACATGTTGGTTTTAGCTTGCGTTATGGGTCCAATCATGTTGTTGCACCACATTCGTTGTCACGCCTATCACCTGGAGATGACATGATTCCTGATGAGGGGATCATTGTGTGCCTTAGTGGGTAGAGGTGAAATACAAATTGGCCGTAGTCTGTGCTTCCCGTTGAGGGCATTTGTTCATTGTAGTTGTTGATGGTGCTTGGGTTTTAATGCCTTCGTGCGTTTGGTTGTGTGCCATCGAGGTTCTAGTTAACTAGCCGTTGAGACCGTTGTGTCAGGATGGGGATGTTGTCCCTTAGTTTGTAGGCCTGGTCATGTTTGTGTCGGGTGGGTATTCTTTTCTTCTTGTTGTTTTACGCATGTTTCTCCCAATTTCTCTTGTTCCGGTGCGTGGAGTCATAGTTGTCTGTTGCCTGTTCTAAGGGCATGGTGCTTGCCGTCAGATGTGTTGTTTAGTTGTAATCATTGTTGTCATCCCGTTTTAAAAAACAAATTCTGCACTTTCTTCTTCGCTTGTAGTCGTAACGATGGGGATGTTATATTATTTTTTCACCAGGGGTTTCAACTTAGGATTTATTATTCTTATCTTTTGTTTGAATTATTTTGTCCCTTGTTTTAATGGTATGATATGATGGAATAGAGATTTATCATATGCTTTCCAATCATCGTAAGTCCATACAAAAAAAATCAAATAATTTTTGAACAAGGAGGTATACTGATTAATCTCTTTTTGCATACAACCAGTTCCAAGATTTACATATTTTGGAGATTCTTCAGTCCCAATATTTATTTTTTGAGTTTCTTGCACTTTCCTAGTGGATGCTTCTTCCTTCAAGTTTGACATTTTTACATGATAAACTCTCATGAATATAGACTCAAAATTAATACATTTTTTCAAAATTGGTTCAGGATCATCAAGACTTTCATCTATATCAGCAAGAAAATCAGCTAGTTGTTCATCATTTTCAAATATTTGAAAATGATCTTGATTATCAGGTAAAAATGGTCTGGAAATTATTTTGACTTGAAAAGTATTTTGATTATGAAAATCATCAGGATTAAACAAAGATGCAACAACTACTAGCGATTCAGCCTTTTGATTTCTTTCCCCGGGAATGAATGATATATTGAATGAGTTGAAGGAATACATTAATTCATTTACTCTTGTTGATCGAATATATATATATATATATATATATATATATATATATATATATTCAAAAAGAGGAATGTGTTCAATTTCACAAGCTCATAGTGTAGTCCTCAGTCTCAGCTTCGTCAAGCATTTTTCATAATCAAAATCCGAGTTCGTACGCCTAAGATATTCATAATTTTGTCCAGAAGTCTGACAGAGAGATTGCAAAATTACAAGAATAATTTTTTCTAGGCATTGTGTTCTCTTCTCCATTTTTGAAATTTTAACTAATTACTCTCCTCACTTAGTCATTTCTCTCACCTTCCATCTCCCATCCATCTCTATACTTAACCATTTTCCTCTCTTATCCTTTCACCTCTCTTCATACTCTCATTCTATACTTAGTCATTTTTCCCATTTTCTCATTACTCTCATTTTCCCTCATACTTGGCCATTTTTTCTTCTTCTACTCTATTCTCCTTCCTCACTACTCTACTCTTACTACTCTCCATACTCAACCATATTTCCATTTTCCCCTCTCCTCTCCTCTCCTTTTCATACTAAACCATTTTCTCTCTTCAACTCAACTCTCCTACTCCATATTCCACACTTAGTCATTTTTCTTTTTCTCTCTTACATTCTTTACTCTCCTCTCTTCTCCATACTCAACCATTTCCATGATCACTTTCATATTCCCATTTTCTTGTTCTATTTTTCTTTTCCATTATTTCACTTTCCATTTCCTTTTTCTTATTTTTATTTTACATATTTCATGTATTTCTTTTCATATATCACATAACTCTTCTAACACTTAATAAAATTTATGAGTTAGCACAGGTCCGTGGAGCCAGATCACTCTTTTTACAAACTCTTGTTCCTCCATCTGTCCACTTCTCCTTACTTAGAATTTTTTACAACTCTTTTTACTACCTTTTACCTCTCCTCTTCACTTCACTCAACACTTATAATTTTTCACAAATTATTCTTACTAAGTCTTACTGTAGGTCCGCAGTGATTTATTGAGAAGTCTTACCATATCTCCATATGTATGACAATAGTCTTATACTTAGAAATTTTTACAAGCCTTTTTACCATTAATTACCACCCTACCTACCTCCACATTCACATAACGCCACAAACTACTCATATTATTTTAATAATATTTCTCTTACCCTAAGTTTTCTAGGCACATCTACAAGGGACACGTGGCAGGTGACTAGGTGTTGATTGGACTGATGTGTTAGAAATCTACATGTTGATTGGACGACGACTGGGCATCCAAAATATTACCGAGAGATTTATTTTTCTAAGGTACTAAGAGCTAAGCTAAGGCATGACTTCCATAAGATTCTTTACTTCACATGAGCATTAAGGAAGGACTTTGCATTATAAACATAAATGTTTAAACTACCACATTGCATGTGGAATATATATTTCCCAATAAAAGGTCAAATTTATAAATAAGGACAAATTAAGATCAAGGTCCAAGATTGACCCATGAAAATGATCAACAACTGTTGAGTCTTGATGTTCCAGAGGCCATATCTTGAGATACGGGAGTTGGATTTGGGTAAAATTTACCTCGTTGGAAAGGTAATTAGATGATAAA
>ML797446.1:186821-247875 GCA_009831015.1 Picea engelmannii
GAATATATATATATATATATATATATATATATATATATATATATATATATATATATATATATATAATCAGAAAGAGGAATGTGTGCAAGTTAACCAACTCATGGTGTAGTCCTCAGTCTCAAAATTTTCAAGCATTTTTCAGAATTAGAATATGAGTTCGTACACCCAAGATATTCATAATTTTATTTAGAAGTCCGACAAAGAGATTGCAAAATTGCAAGAATAATTTTTTCTAAGTGTCCTATTCTCCTCTCCATTTTTGAATTTTTGACCAAGTACTCTTCTCATTTAGTCATTTCTCTCACCTTCCATCTCCCATCCATCTCCATACTTAACCATTTTCATCTCTTATGATCCCTTCACCTCTCTTCATACTCTCATTTTATACTTAGTCATTTTTCCCATTTTCTCATTACTCTCATTTTCCCTCATACTTAACCATTTTTCCTTCTTCCACTATACTCTCCTTCCTCACTACTCTACTCTTAACACTCTCTATACTTAACCATTTTTCCATTTTTCCCTCTCCTCTCCTCTCCTTTCCATACTTAACCATTTTCTCTCTTCAACTCAACTCTCCTACTCCATATTCCACACTTAGTCATTTTTCTTTTTCCAACCATTTTTCCATTTTCCCCTCTCCTCTCCTCTCCTTTCCATACTTAACCATTTTCTCTCTTCAACTCAACTCTCCTACTCCATATTACACACTTGGTCATTTTTATTTTTCTCTCTTACATTCCTTACTCTCCTCTTTTCTCCATACTTAGCCATTTCCACGTTCACTTTCATATTCCCATTTCTTTTCCACATTTCACGTATTTGTTTTCATATTTCCTTTTCATATATCAAGTAACTCTTCCAAATATTAATCAAATTTATGAGTTACTGTGGGGCTGCAAAGCCAAATCAGTCTTTTTACTACCTCTTGTTCCTCTGTCCATCCGCGCTTCTCCTTACTTACAATTTTTACATCTCTTTTTTCTACCTTTTACCTCTCCTCTTCACTTCACTCAACACTTATAAATTTTCATAGCATATTCTTACTATGTCTTATCGTGGGTCTGTAGTGATTTATTGAGAAGTATTACCATATCTTCGCCCGTTCGAATATAGCATTATACTTAGACATTTTTACCATTAATTACCACCCTACCTACCTCCGCATTCATGTAACCCCACGAACTACTCATATTATTTTAATAATGTTTCTCTTATACTAAGTTTTATAGGCACATATCCAAGCGACACGTGGTAGGTGTCTGGGTCCTGATTGAGCGTGATGTGTCAGAAATATACAAGTTGTTTGGGCAATGACTGGGCAGTGAACAGGCGACCAAAATATTACTGAGAGATGTATTTTTCTAAGGTACTAAGAGCTAAGCTAAGGCACGACTTCCATAAGCTTGTTTACTTCACATGAACATTAAGGAAGCAATTTGCATTATAAACATCAATGTTTCAACAACACAATGCATGCGGGATAAATATTTCCCAAGAAAAATTCAAATTTATAAATAAGAAGGACAAATTAAGATCAAGGGCGAGGATTGACACATGAAAATGATCAACCACTGCTGAGTCCTGAAGTTCCGGAGGCCATATATTGAGACCGGGGAGTCATATTTGGGAAACATTTACCTCGTTGAAAAGATAATTCAATGAGGAACATGATGGAATAGGTTTAAAGAGATGAATTTTTCCATATTTTTATCATAAATTGAAAGACAAATCAATAATATTTTTATGGTGTGCTGATAAATCTGCTTGAGACCTCGACTTCACGAGCTCATATCTTGAGATCCAAAAATCAAAATATTGCCCAGGAGGATGCATTGGAAAGATAAGATGATGAATATAACAATTTAACTTATTTACATGGCTGATAAAATGAATATCACATCCATAAAATTAAAACACGATCCTCTCTTTAAAAGGGAAGTTAATTAAAATTTTCAAATAAAAGTTTATTGAAAAAAACTTTTATTAAAGACCAAAAAGGACCACTTGAATATGTGGATGTAAATGATGCATAATTAATGATAATTTATTGAGGCATTAATTCAATTTATTTTTTCTAAGAAAGAAAAAATCCCTAACTACTTAAGAAATTAGAAGAACCGATTTTAAAAAGAAAGAAAGGGATTCATCAAGGGGTGAGAGAGAGAAGGTTGCATTATCTGAGCAGAAAATTAGAATAAAAGGGTTCAACCATCAAAATGCATCCAAGCTTCTGATCAACAAAGAAAGATCTCCATCTTCTCCATTATTCTTCTTCTACATCAATTTCTCAAGGATTTTTGTTCATATTTCTGAACTGAACATAAGGCTGATGGGTTCTTGAGTGTTTCTCTTGTAATATTACAATACCTTTCTTATATGATCATGGAGTATTTACATATATGTATGTGAATCCTAAATATATTTTGCATATTTTTGAATATCTTTCATGAATAAAACTCCACATAGAACTATTTCGGGGTATTACTCTAATGATTTCTTAGATCTTGGGATTTATGAGTGTGAGATTTTTGGAGTTTGCCTATCAAATTATTTCAATATTAATTGAAAATCTCTTTTAAAGTTCTTTGAGATGATGAAAACTATTCTCCCCTTTTTTCTGTGAGAAGATATGGGTGTATTCATTTTTTATATAAGAGGGTTGTATATATGATGTTGAGGATACATATTTTCTGATATTGAAGCCTTACTTCAATATTTCTATTGTTAAAAGAATTCTTTCTACACATGAAGATTAGATTTGGTTATCAAGAACCATTCCATGCACAAATCAAAGAAATAAATATCATGGGTTTTCTTCTTAGCTTTCTCCCTAATCCAAGGTATTCAAGATATATCTTTTAGCCAAAGAGGAGTACCACCTCTATAAAAGAGAAAGGGGATTCGTATCCTTGTGAGGTTGTTGTTTCAATCTTAACCGATTCAAACATCAACAACTCTTTTGGCATAAAGTATTAATCACTCTTCTTTGATCTTATATTTGTTCCCGATGTGATTTATGACAAGTTCAGAGTTGCTAGTTATTATCAAATGTTCAATATTCATTCCTTGTATTAATGCTTCATATTCAACATCATTGTTTGTAAAATAAAATTCAATCTTAATAACATGAGGATATATAACTAAATTGGGAATATTGTACATATTTTCTACTCTGCTCCCTGAGATGCAACAAGCACCACCAAAATACATCCTCCAAAATCCTTTGAAATAATTTTTTACCTCTTTTTTTGAAATATTTGTCTGCTCTGGTTCAAGCACAACATAATTTCCTATACCAACATCAATATAATATTGCATTAATTCATTATTTTTTTTTTTTAAAGAAACTGGTTTTCTTGGTTCTCTAGGAACTCTAATCATTGTTCCATCTTTATTCGACAACATCATGCAACTCCCATCATTCATAATGTACCCTCCAATCAACGAAGAGAAATATCTCCCAAGAATTACTTCATAGGATGGAGGAAGATCCACCACTATAATTGTGAAAACAATTGAGATGTGTGGGGCATCAATTATCCAAGCTTAAAAGTCTTTAATCTCTCCATATGTTGGGAATTTTCTTAATTCAATTGCATAAATACTCTCCCCTATTTCATAATACTTTGTAAAACTCATCCCAAGTGCTTACATTACTAATAATGGCATGATATTGTTTGTTGATCTAGTGTCCACCAAGCAATTATGAAGCACCACATCATGATTTTCTATTATAATATAAAAAGGTGGGACTTTGCCTTTTGGTCTAACTGTTGATATATTTTGATGCTGCTTAGGATTTGATGCAACAATCTCAATTCTATGACTTGGTTCATCTAACATTTTAATAATATTTTCCCTCTGTTGTGGGATTTTGACAAGTTCCATAAATGGCAGAGTGATTCTTAATTTTTTTAAATCATCAATTACATTACAGATCATTTGTGGAAGATTATTCAATTGATTTACAACTGGCTACTTCTTAGTTGGTTCTGCTCCATTTGGTCTCATCTTTTCCTTTTCTTTCTCCACATTTTCTTTTCTTTTGAATTTATTTGTTTGTGCTCTTATTTTCACAACATTATCTTGTGATATATCTTCATTTTCATCAAATATATACATGGATGAATCACCTTCATCCGTCTTTACATATTCAAGAATTTCTTCTTGAAAAAAATCAGCCTCTTGATTATCAACTATCTCATCTTCAAAAAATTCTTCTAAAATTACAACATTTGAATTTGGTACTCTAGGTGCCCTCTATCTAAATTCTTCATTCATTACATCATTTCCTATTCTCTATCCTTGAACATGATTTCTCCTTTGTTCATAAAAATAAATTCTTGGATTAGGAACAAAATCATGAAATGAAGAAATTGATCTTGCAGGAAGGGACATGTACCATTGATAGGCTTGGACTATCAATCTTTGAAGAAATAATCTAACCATTACATCGTTGTGTTCCACCAAATGGATCTTGCACACGCTAAAATTTTTATCCATATGTTTCTTCAGGTCCACTGATCCAGCTCTTGGAAATGTTGGAAACACTCCTTGTGGGAGAGTTGGAAACTGATGTTGTTCTTCCTTAATATTAGAGGGTTATTTCTAACCCTTCTCCATGGAACTCTTTGTCTTTCTTCACAATTCTCATGGTTTTCATTTCTTTTTTATCTATCACCCATGATTGGATCCTTTTCTTTTTTGGTGGTGGAACTTTCTCCAATTTCTTGAAGTTGTTTACTTTTACTTGTTATTTTTACTTTGTATGATTCCAACTTCAATTTCTATCCTGACTTCTCTACCTTCTTGCAATTTCTTTTTCCTCCTCATAGGCAAGAGTCTCCCATGATTTTTCAAGCTCTTCGCAACTTCGGGTTGTCCTCAACACCAAATGATATAATTGATGCAAAATGCTTGTCTGGTTTCCTAATACAACTTCCAACTGAGGTTGGTTAGGTTGAGGATTATTCATAAATAATTATGGCCTACAACCAACTTTTTGTTCTTCTCCCCAATATGGTTGCCAAAAAATGTTTATGTTTGAATCAGTTAAGATCGAAACAACAACCTCACGAGGATAAAAATCCCCCTTCATTTTTATAGAGGTGGTACTCCACTATATTCTTTAAATATTTATCTTTGAATATCTTGGGCTACAAAAAATTAAAATAGGAGAGTGCTAAATAGAAAAATCGAAATATTTATCATTCAAATAAATGAAAATGCTGAAAATAATATATATGCATCGAGAATTCCTGAGAAATGGACCATGAACGTTCACTCAAAAAATAATAATTTTGCAGAAATATGATACAAGGATAATAACTACAAAAAATATAACATGAGTCTCACATCCATCCCATTATCAAATATTTTTGATCACATTCAAGGAAAAAAAGATGAAGGTCCAACATATCAGAGAACTTTAAAAGAGTCTTTTCATTTATAACAAAAGAGAATGTGAAAGGAAAAAATTAAAATATCAAATGCTCAAAATTAGAGTTTCATAAGATATAATTAAAGTTTATCCCCAAAGTAGTTCTCTGGGATTTCTAAAAAATAATAATTTTTTGATAGTCTTAGAAATAAAATGTGTTTTTCCAAGTTTGGACTGGGATTAGGCTCCCATGGACCTTAAAATAAACAAAATTAATAGGGACAAGGTTGGACCTGAAAGAATACAAAAGAGAAAGATAAGAAAATCAATTATGCTTTTCTTGGGACAGATAAAACACAACTTGATAATTTTTAGACCAGGAAGATAAATGAATTGAGTAAAAAGTGATCTGTGTTACTCACTATGATGGAATATACTCTTTCCTCATTTTCTTGTTGATGTCCCTTTTGTATCATCCTTTGTTGTGGTTGTTAGACTAGTACCAACTGCCTCTAACTGATCTTCTTCAGTTATCTTGATGAGGGCTTGTTTTAACCATTTTTCAATATATTATTTCATTGGCACAACTTTTATTTCTTGTCTAACATTGATATCAAATATCATTCCTTCTAATTCTCTTAATTCAAATGAAAGTTGGTGGAATGTATATTAAATATCCTCATTTTTATTTACATAATTTACCAACCAACTTTCAATTTCATACTCAGTATACTCAGTCATATTATTAAAATTTTCAGCTGATAGACCTTTTAGTATTTCCACATGTTCCTCAAACTGTTGCCCTGTCATAAATATGGATTTTAAGATTAACTTTAGGTCTTGGAACTCCATGTAGTTCCTGCCAGGTCTATTTCAGTCAATTTGTGATATAATGCTTCCTTTTTGATGACCGGGGCATCACAATCATCCAATATTTCTTCCAGAACTTTTATCTTTCTTATCCAACAAGATTTCAACTGTTTTGTTCAAGCATAGGAATGTAGATATTATTATTTTCTTTTCAATTTGGTCATACCATAAACCTTTAAGATAAATGTGATAACAACATCCTTATAGAAACCTTCTTCATTATAAAATTCAACCTGGAGATATTCTCTTAAATTGTTTAACTTGGAACCCAAAGAAATGATATGATTTCCTACATCCCATGCCTCTAGAATAATGGGCATTCTCCTTTTTATATTTTCTCCAACAAATTGCCTCACTACAGCCAACAAAATTGATGTTCCTTTCAACTTCAACTCAATTGTTCTTTTGAGATTTCTCCCATATTGAATAGAAGCAATTGGACTTACAAAAATAGGTGGCATCAAAGCACATTCCAATTCTTTAATCTGTTCTTTGAGCCTTGAATTTTTGGCTTCCATTTCATCAATTGATACTTCCAAAGCATCACCAGTAACTCTATAAATTGGGGAAATTCTCAATGTTGGGACTCCATTCAGGTCAAGATCTATATATTTTTCTTGGATTCTTTTTCCTTTTAAATTCACACGTTCAAAAACTAACTTCTTTAAATATTTTTCAAATAATGCAGTATGGAGGGTCAATGATTCTTCTTCATAAAAGACATGATCTTGAGTCACCAATTCTCTTTCTACTTATCTATTATGTTGAATAATATACTCATCATATGGAAACTCTATATCCTCGATGTTTTCATCCAGTTCGATGTCCTCAAGAATGATGTCCTCATCAATTATGAGCTCCTTAGCTTCCTATTGATCTGTCTTCCTTTTTCTCTTAATAATTATTGGCAATTTGTGAGTTTTTTCAACATTCTTTTTGGGATGATTAGGGTCATGTTCGCCACCTGAATTCTCAATTAAAGAATTTTTATTTTTTTGCATAATTGTTTGGGAATTTTGCTTGGGTGTGACATTTCTATGAGAATAACTTTGAAACTTTGTACTTCTTTCATTTATAAACCTTCCGTGGTGACGATGTGCTTCATTTGTACCAATAATAGTCTCAAGTTCTACAACTAATACTTCTTAAGAGTTGTTGTCATCATTTTATTCTTCTCCATATATACATGTGTTTATGTATGATGCACTAAAACCTACATAGACCATATGGTTCATGAAATATTATTGGGGGTCAAACCCTTTCACTTGATTTTCCAATTTTAGATTATACCGGTTGAATTGAGTTGCAAAATCATCAAAGCACTTTTCAATGAAATCTCACAAAATTTCCATGACAATGGAATGGATTTCCTTTTCTTTTTTTGATAAAAGAAATTATCCCAAAATCTGTATTATCTACTGACTTCTACCATGAATATCTTATATGGTACATAAAACAAAAGATAGATTGGGGCTTCTATAGATAAATAAACTCTGATTATGCTATATTGTTCATTTGATTCAAAGTTCCCCTTTTATCTAAAAATGTTGCCACCTCCAACGACAATATTGAAGTATTTTTTTCGAACATGCATTTTTTGGAAGAAGATATAAAGGAATCATAAACTTCAATAAAGTGATACATTTCTTTCTTCTTCTACAAAGAAGGATACCATGTGTGAACTGGGTCTATGTTGGAATCAAATTTCCTTGACAAATGCAATCCTTGAAATACATGACAATATACAATAGAAAATATCAAATATATAGACATGTAGAATTTTTTATCCTTCTTAAAATTTGATAACTGAAATGAAATCTCAGTAGATATGATCTTTGACCACTTGATAATGCTCTTTCCTTGAATATAATAATAGAAAATATAGAGAGATAAACGTGGGATAGTAGAATTTGACTCCTGTCCAAGTACCCTAGCAAGAAGACAAGCTATTTCTTCATAAGGTTTCTTTAATTGACTAACCTGTATCATTGATAAATCCTCCGACATTGTCATTGAGTCTTTGAGACATTGCAACAATAAGTCCTTACCACCATTTTTAGCCTTGATGAAATTCTTGGCTTCATCAACCTTGAAGGTTGTTTTCAATTCCAGTAACCTAGGCACTTGGATGAAAGTTGATGACACCAAAGAGATTGGGGATTGTCCTTTTAATTTAATAATTCTTTGATCTTTCTCATAATTTTCTATGCACCATATTACTAGTTATTTTACATCAAAGACCTCTGGAACACATCTTGCCTTTACGATCCCTGATATCCAAAAATGATCCACATTCCTTTCTTCAGGTGGTAATGTAGAATTATATATGTAAGCTCTCAACCAGTGGTATTTTGGATCATCTTGTGCAAATGTATTCAATGTATCCCCACATAAGCTTTCTCTTCTTCTCGACATCGTTCTTAAGAGTTGGCCAAGCATGGATAATCTTTCTGGAATATTAAAATAATTCTGTTTTCATATTAACCACTCAAGCTCTTATTCTGAAAGAATGATTTAATTTGAATTTATGAGATAGGTCTCGAGAAAAATTCCATTAATAACGATGATTTAGTATTGAACTATCTGTCACTTGACATAATATATGAATTAAATGTTTCTCGGTGAATGTGATAAGGAACGAGGATACACAATGGAGCAGAGCAAAAAATATATAGAAATAGTTAGATGGAATAGGTTCGCTCCCATTTTTTTGTGAAATGTTTCAAAATATGACTAAGTGTAGGATGGTTAAAAAAAAAAAAAACAAAAAAAAAACCTTGCAAAATAGTGGAGCAAACTCCGCTTACGCGGTTGAACTTAAGAGATTGAGTATGGAACATTGAAGAGATAAGTTAAATCTTGAGAAAATGGCTAAGTACCAAAAAGAGGATGGATGGACTTGTGGTTACAACAAGTGAATGAATCAGAGAAAAGCTACACCCGTGGACCCCTTGTTTCGTGAAGAGTATGAGAAGAAGACTAAGTGTTGGTGAAAATTGTGTGCAACGGAACATACGATGCAATTTGGTGATGGTGGAGAAACGAAATTGAGTAAAGATGATGATACCAACCTGTGAAATTGCCATAGATAAAGAGTTTTTCTAAGTAATAAAAAATAAAGAGAGGGTATTAACCTATATATAGTTCAATAGCCGTCAAGGACCCCTCATTCGAAATCTACAAATAACTCAAATAAATGACATGAGAAGGATCTAAAACAAAATTACGCAAAACAAAAACATGAAAAACATTATGCATGCACTCTAAAGATGCAGGTAAAGTTAATCAATACACGACTGATCCCTTCTTTTCCACAATCTTGAAGGGTCTAATGTTTCTATGAGAAATTTTAGCACCTTTCCCAAATTTAATAGAACTCTTTTGCAGTTTCACATGCAAAAATACTCTATCTCCAACCTCATAGCTCTAGGCGGTTCTATGTGCATTCACATAACTCTTTTGTCAATCTTGTGCTTCCTTAATTCTCTCTTTAATAATTTTAATCTGATCCTCCATCTCTTGTATTACCTCAGGTCCTACTAAAACTCTATCATCTAATCTGTCTCAACTCAGAGGTGTTATGCATGGTCTTCTATATAAAAACTCAACTAGTGGTAAGAACTCTTCCTAACATTTCTGTTGGTCCATTACATACATCTTAACATATCTTCAAGAATTTGATTCATCCTTTCAGTCTGTCCATCCATCTTAGGGTGATAAGTGGTACTAAATTTTAGTTGTGTTCCCAATGCATCTTGAAAACTGGTCCAAAATATTCCTATGAAAACTACTCCTCTATCCGAAATTATTTTCTTTGGTACACCATGCAATCACACAATTTCATTTATAAAAACTCTCGCAATGTCTAGAGCCTGATAAGTATTTCATACGGAAATAAAGTGAGCACTCTTTGTTAGAGTTTCAACCACTACAAAAATGGAATCATGCCTCTGTTCCGTAAGAAGTAGTCCAACTATAAAATCCACAGATATAATTTTCGATTTAGACTCTTGTATAGCATGTGGTTGTAACAATCCCACTGGATGCGTATGCTCAACCTTCACATGATGGCATTCAAGATATCTTGCCACAAAATTTACAATATCGATCTTCATTCCCTTCCAGAAAAATAAAGGTTTTAGATCAACACTCATCTTTTTGACTCCAGGATGAGCCATTTAAACTGCTCTATGTTCCTCTTTTAAAATCAACTTTCACAAATCTTCATTTGGTGGCACGCATATTCTTCCATTTAGTCTCAATAATCCATCAGAATGTAATTTATATTCCGTGTATTTAGGTATGAGCATAATTTCATTTTCTATGTTTTCCTTTACTTCCTTATACTAGTCTCATCCAATTCTAAACTTAAGATCCTTTCTCATAGATTTTTTCTTAAGGGGATAACTGAAAATATACATGATCATGGACTCAAGGCATCAACCACTCTACTTACCATTCCGTTGATATATGTGATCTCGAAGTCATACTCTCTTAGTAACTCATACCATCTCCTTTGTCTAGCATTTAGATTGCTCTGAGTGAAGATATGTTGTAATCCACCGCGGTCAGTTTTTAGTTCAAATTCCCTACCTACTAGTTAGTGCCTCCATATCCTCAATGCATGGAATATAACTAACAACTCCAAATCATGAATCACATAGTTCTCTTCGTGGAGTCCGAGTTTCCTTGATGCATAGGTTATTTCCCTTCTTTCATGCATCAAAACGTTTCCTAATCCTTCCTTAGATGCATCTATGCATACTAAGAAGTCTTGATCCATATAAGGTATCTTTAATATTGGTGCGGTGGTTAATAATTCTTTCAATCTTTGAAATTACTCATCGCATTTACCAGTCCAAATAAATTTCTTATTTTTCTTCTGTAGCTCTATGATGAGGTTTGCAATCTTTGAAAACCATTCAACAAATCGTCGGTAATACCTTGCTAATCCCATAAAAAATCATACTTCGTGTCTCTATCTTTGCTGGATCAACAAAAATCCCTTCTCCCAAAATGATGTGTCCCAAGTATTGTATCTTTGATTCATAAAATGAACATTTTGATAATTTTCCATACAATTGTTTTTCCCTTAAACATTGTAAGACCAATCTTCAGTGATCCTCATGCTCCTCTTGGTTTCGAGAGTAAATTAAAATGTCATCAATAAAAACCTGAATTTTTTTATCCATATACTCATGGAACATCAAGCTCATAAACACTCCAGGGGCATTAATCAAGCCAAAAGGTAGTACAACAAATTCATAATTTCCAAATCTTGTTTTAAAAGTGGTATTTGGTATGTCTTATTCTTTAATTCTTAATTGGTGATACCCTGACCTCAAATCTATCTTTGAAAACACTGTTTCTCCCTTCATTTGGTCAAACAAGTTCTCGATTCTAGGCAGCGAGTATTTATTTTTAATCATTTCTTTGTTTAATTGATGATAATCAATGCAAATCCTCCAAGATCCATATTTTTTCTTTACGAAGATCATTGGTGCTCTCCACGGTGATATACTTAGCCATATAAGTCCCAAGTCCAAAAGTTTTGTTAATTTTATTTTAAGATATTGCAATTCTGGTGTGATCATCCTATACAATGTTCTAGAAATAGGTTCAATACCTGGTTTGAGTTCAATAGCGAACTCCAATTCCCTCTTAGGTGGCAATCTAGACAATTCCTATGGAAATACATCCATGAATTCTGACACTACTGGGTATGATTCTAGATTAAGCGTGTATTCCTTATCATTCATGGCTAATGCCTCATACAATGTACATCCCTTCCTCATACTCTTCTTAATTTGTAAGGAAGTTATAAATCTTAAGGACACCCTTTGGTTCCTTCCTACTAAAATTTTGTGCTGCCCCAAGACATCCACAAAAGATAACTTCTTGTTCTTACAGTTTAAGATTGCTTCATGTGTCTCCAACTAATTTGTACCAATCATAATATCGTATGATCCTAGGATTGTGATATATAATGGTACCTTAGCTATACATTCACCTAAGTCAATCTCACAATCCTTCACTAGTCCTCCAACTCTTTGTTTTTCTCTGGACACCATATCAACTTGGATAAATTCTTTCTATTTGATAAATTTTACGTTTAATATTTTGAATGCATCATGAGAAATAAAACTCTCAGTTGCTCTTGGGTCTATTAAAATTGAAAACTTTTGATTATTAATTTTACCTGTAGTCTCAAGCACAGTAGACTGGTGCTCTNCTTTCTATTTGATAAATTTTACGTTTAATATTTTGAATGCATCATGAGAAATAAAACTCTCAGTTGCTCTTGGGTCTATTAAAATTGAAAACTTTTGATTATTAATTTTACCTGTAGTCTCAAGCACAGTAGACTGGTGCTCTTCATGGCAGTTATTCATTGCTACATGTATCCTGTGGGCCTTTCCCAGATCCCCCACAATCGTCTAACTCCAAGCTCTACTAGATCCCTTCTACTCCTGGGGGTAGTCTCTTTGATAATGTGGTTCTCCACATGTCCAACACCCCCTCTTATGAACTTGGCTCCTACTTCCATATTGGGGATTTATTGGTCTGTTGTTTTAAGGTGCTGTTAAGTTTTTCTATATTGGTCTATACTGTTGCTGGGTAGGTGGTCGATACGGTGGTCTCTGGTGGATAGATGGGAGTCGAGGTGTTGCGAAAAATGGCCTCCTAGTGCGTATTTGCACATTGATGCAGGTTTATTAACTGAATGATTTGGTGATGTCCTAGGAGCTGCAAATCTTGATGGCCTCTATGGCCTACTCTGTCCACCACTATTGATCTCCTCTTTTGCAATGATAACCTTCTGCACTGCTTCGTGCAAAGTCTGAGGCATTAAAATCCTCACTCTTTCCCTGATATTGAAATTCAATCCATAGAAAAACTTATTGACCTTCAACTTCTCTGTGATGAGGTGTGGTGCATACCATAAGAACTCCATAAATATTACCTTGTACTCAAGTACATATCATCCTCCTTGATGAAGAGAATTGAATTCATTAAGCTGACACTCCATGAATTCCTCAGATAAATATCTCTCATGGAAGTGTTCCTCGAACAACTCCCATGGAATGTCAGAAATGCTCACTCCCAACTATGGCAGAAGCATATTCCACAACAAAAGAGCACCTCCTTAAGTTGGAAAATACCCATATAAAATTTCATATTTGAGGTGTAGTCCCTTAAGGAAAATCACATTTCCATATTCTCCAGCCAAGCCTTGATGTCCTGACCATCGATGGATCCCCAAAATTCTGGGAATTTAATATTTTATAGCTCTTGATGTAATTGATTGTGGGAGAGGTTCTGCGGCCCTTCAATAGGCACAAATAATCCCCCTTCCTCTCTCTCTATCCTACTCATCAATGCCTTAGATACTCTCTGAAAATATGTCATCAAATTTACTACATCACTTGCAAAAATTTGTTATGGTACTAGGGTTTGCTCCTCTTATAGAGGAGGTGAATTTCTTGGTGTAGGTTATGACACCGAAGGAGGCATATTGTGTCCTCTCGCAGCCCTACCCCTACCCCTTCTTCCTCCTCTATACATTATTACCTACAATACACATAATTTCAATTTAGTTAGTTTATAAGTTTATACATATTAATTCATGCAAGAACGAAAGTTTGTGTCAGGTTCACTGTCCAAAGTGTTGAGCCCTTCTATGATACCATATGTAATGCCTATAGTTCATGCTCTGTAAAATTCCATATATATATATTGTGTTATGTTAATAAGATATTCAATTTGTGACAATAACTAAAAACAAAATTAAATAATCATATTCCACGTACGATAATTATAATGAAGAAGAATTATTATGAAGCTTATAACGTGTTCGTCAATTATCAACGTTTCTCAAATACCATACAAAAATTCAATCTTAAAATTTATAAGCAATTTGATCACATAAATTACATAAAGAATAATAAAAATCAACATTTCCGTCTTACCCAACATCCTACACCTACAAGGTTAAGATCTTTAGGACACATAATCATTGCTCGTAGTCCTGGATTCTTCGCAGTCATAAACCATTCCCATTCTATCTATTCATGAACTAATTTATTTAACCATAAAATCAACTTGTTCATCGAAAGAACTAATCCAATAGGTTCCATAAATTGCGTGATTAGTACTTCATCATTAATTTTATTCTTAATAGACCTTTCACATTATAATTGATAATAGAATATATGAACGTTAAACATTGATCACCCATTAACATTCATAGTAATTAAAAAATAACATTGAGCATGTAATACAATATTACGCAAATGTATTAATTACAGTCATGGTTGAATGGTATACAATTATCAAAGGAGCTACAATTTAAACCTTCTTTCTCACGTTAAGGTTGCATTCCATTTATCTTATAATTCCATGAAGTTAGTATATATATATATATATTAAAACTGATATGAATATAATTTAAAATAATAATTATGCTTGAACATTCTGATGATGTAAAATATCTCTATGTACGTAGATGTATGCACATATTTTAATTATTTAAGGAATTTCATTCATAACCTGGATAATCACATGGTAATTAAATTGTAACTTTATTACCACCACCAAGTCAATAAGATCTATGGCCAATTTAATCGATTTACAAGGATCATGAACATTTATACTATAATATGGTTATAGTTTAACCGTAACAATTTCTTAGCGTAAAATTTAATTATAATTCCAACACTTATGTAAGGTGAGTTATAATTAATGGAAATACACAAAGTGGATCAAGTGCTCTGAGTCTACGTTTCTTAAATCCACAACTTCCTTCCACTTAGTAAATTAATCAATTGTAGTGATGATATAAGCATGCCCTTTACTATACTTTGGATTTATTAGACCAATCACATCTAAACCCGATTGTGCAAATGGTTTCTCTGTTATTGTAGATTGTAATGGCATCACAACTCTTTTGATTTTTCCTGAAAATGTTTGAAATGGAATACATTTTCTAATCAATTCATACACATTTTTGAATATTGTTTTCCAATAATGACCATCTCCAATGATTCTATGAGTTGTTACAATAGGCGAAAAATGTTCACCACAAACCCCACTATGAAATTCTTGAATTATTTCTTTGGAATTTGAGCAATCTAAACACCTTAATAAAATTCCATAAAAATTCATACAGAAAAGAAATCCTGAGACCAATACATATTTATTTATCTTCGTTTTCAAGGTTCTCCTTTCTTTGGAAGACATTTCAAGAGGAGATTGACTAGATTTCAAATAGAATATTATGTCCTTATACCATTCTGATTTTGCTAAACTTGTTTCTTGTTGTTATAACTGAGAATCACCCTCATATTGAAAGAGGATAAGCCCAATACCCATCAAAAGGTTATTAAATATAAATGAATGATTAAAGGTCAAATGGACAAAAACTCAGCGTAAGAATATTTTAACATAGAAATCTGGGCTAGCATGCATAAGCAAATGAGGTTTTGATTAACTTCAGTCAGTGGTTAATGATAAAAATGAATAGAAGGAAGACTTAATGAGAAAGGTTGATAAGTCTGCTATAAGCATGAGGCCTTCAATCAACTAAGTGAAGAAAAACTCAGTCACAAGAACATTCTTGAAATTCAAGTTTAAAACATTGAAAAATATTCATAGAAGCATTATCATTAAACATCCATTATAACACAACAACAACATCTCATATGGATCATCCAATCATGAGCATTTCATAATAAGAGGAAACAAGATGATGAAAGGAAACTAACTTATATTAATGAAAATATCTCAAGTCTCATGCATAACCAGAGACCAACTCTGTTTAGTCAAAATATTACAAAATAGGGAGCTCTGCTCAACCATTCGAACCCCAACCTATCATTCATCTCATGTATCTGTAATCAAAACAATAGACAAAAACTAGATGTGCGAGCTGGCATTCCTATCCTAGGATTCTCCACAAAAATCTACTAGTCTAACATATGTACCAATAGATATAACAAATTTCTAAAATCAAGGATCTTGTTGGAAACCACTCTAAAAACATATGAATGACATGTCTTGCTGCTGCTTGGGCACATCTTCTCTAGTTCCATGTGTCCTCCAAGCTCGTATGTTGATCTCTAGCTGCCACCTGTTGATATTTGGTTCCCTCCAAATCATCAAAGTCAAGAGGAAGTAATGAATTTAAAACCTATGACTGTAATGGATAGTTCATAGCGCCATTCCGTAGAGCATTCAGTAGCCAATTCCATAGCGCCCTCCTATAAACGGCTCTACAGATTCTATAGCGCCCCTTTATAAAACTGCTCTGTAGATTGCGTAACACCCTTTGTAAAACCGCTCTGCAGATTTCGTAGCTCCCTTTGTAAAACTTCTCTGCAGATTCTGTAGCTCCCTTCCTGTGTTTGGCTAGGTGATTCCATAGCACCTTTGGTAGCTCAACTACAAAAAAGTATGTGTAGATGACTCCATAGTGCCAGACACTACAAAATCTCTGTGTTTTTCTCTGTGATGCAACAACTCTTCAAAACAAAAAAAGTCTTAGATGATGGACTAGGAGCCTGTAGATGCCTACATAAGTGAAAATATCATACTTCCTTGAACACTTCAAGCTTGCAAAAAGTAATCACCCTAAAAAACGGATTTTCCATACTCTCCATTTACTTTCTCAATCTAGAACTCCTCCTTGTTACATGAGAACTTCCCTTTGTCATATATACATCTCTTTCTTTTGCAGGGGAACTCCTTTCTACTACAGGTTCATTTCTTTCTATTGCATCTTGTACTAGAACATTTAAGTTCCTCTGGGCTAGATCATTCTTGAAGGGCTGCAATTATTCTTTGAGCTTTTTGTTTTGGGACTGAATTCTTTTGTTTTTCCTATACATAGTCTTAAGTTTCCTATGGAGAGGAAATAATATTCTTGCTGTAAAGCTTGCCAGATCCAGGGTTTCATTGTACATGTCCATGAGCTCCTTCATCTTCCTTCTCTCAATCAAACTTTCTGCTTTCAAACGAGAAACTTCTTTTCTAGCATCCCTGAGTTATCTAATTAGTCTTTTGAAAGTGGGATTATCAGGGGGAGTGCTGATGTCGATAACTTCAACATGATTCTCAGTGGCTTCACCTTTACCTTTGTCTATCTTTTGAACAGAGGCTTTGGTCATAACCTCAAGAGGCTTCCCAATAATGTCACTTTTACTTTTAAATTTCTTTGGGACTGAAGCCTTAGGTATGAATTATTCTTCAACAAATTCCTTGCGGGTTGATGATCTAGTAAAAGGCCTCTTGACTCTAGTTTTAATTGCTGCAGTAGGTGAAGGGAAATGCAATTTCCTCCCCTTATTAGCTGTGATTTTGGTTGATGAAGGAACTTCTTCCAATTCAGGTGCAGGAGGAGGTGAAAATTCTCTTTGTGGGGAGTGATGAACCTCCCTCTCTTCTTCAATTTCCTTAGGGGATTCTTTGTCTTGGGTAGTAGGTTTTCTCTTTCTCTTCTTACTTGTTTCTTCTTGGGAAACACTACTAGTTGGCATAGGGCTTTGCATCCTGGATTGAGGGGTAGAAGCTATATCTAGCTGCAGATTGGCAGAGACAAGAAACTATTCCCAAGAAAGGTTTCTTTTGTTCAAATCCTCCATAACCAACATCCTGATCAAGCTAGAGTGGAAAACACTAGTGTCCACAACCTTGGACTTGGCTTGGACCCTATCAACCATCTTTCCCATACTTCTTAACAGATAAAAAGGGATATTCATTAAATCCTTACAATTGAAATGTTGCAAGAGTCTAATGTGATATTGATATATCATGTTAAATCTTCCCTCACATGTAAAATATCTCTGGATAATCTTAATAATTTTATCAAAACCCTCAAGCAGGTGGCTCCTAGACACTCCCTTAGACAAGGTTTTTTTCTAATAGTCTGGCTTGAGGAAATCCTTGGAAAATTCTGCATTGAGAATCATGGATTTGAACCAACTTTCACCTATGTTAGGTATCCCAATGGCTACTGCAATAGTTTCCTCAGATACTTCCAACTCAAGGGTTCATACCTTGGTCTTAGTGCCATCAAAGTTTAAGGAAAATTTCCTTGCTACTTGAGGGTGTCCCCTCTGCATGTTTTGAAAAAAAGAGAGGAAACCAACCCTTTGGAAAACCTCCCTGATCATAGGCTCACCATCAAACTGGTGCATGTCAGAAGGCTCAGTCATGAACACACTCCCACCCTTATGAGATTTCTTCTTTTTAGGTGTATCCATATATATAAAGCAAGAGATCAAAACTATAATGCTTATGAGAGGTAAGGAAACCAAACATAGGCAAAGGTATTTTGAGTTTTGAAGGTGATCCTTAATTGGTCATTCATGGATTTCCACAAATTCACTTCTAAATTAATAAGAGACTGGTCTGATGGCTTAACATGAGGAAAAGACACTATGAGAAATGATAAGTAGGGAGACTGCACTGTTTAGGTTTTTTAGACTATCATCAAGCCATCATACAAGGTCATCAAGGATTTAAAATGCAATGGATCCTAACTCCTCACTACAAGTAAACTTGTGAGATGAAATTATAAGATGACACAGTGAAAAAGGAGAGCTGATGTTGAAGCTGTGAGTGTAGAAGATAACAATGTTTTGACTGGGAATTTGTAGCGTTGGAACAGGGGATCCGTATCGAAGTCTAGCAGTAGTTTCAGTAGCGCAGTATGGGCAATGCGAGCCAATATTATAACTGGGCTTTCAAAATGTGAAGCAAAAGGTCTGAGTTCTAGTGGAGGGAAAATTCAGCATGGAAATGGCTATGGAATGTGTGGCAGAAGAAGTAGAGAGGCTGGTAGGTGAGAGAAGTTGTAGCTTGCAATGGCAGGCACTACCAAAAGATAAGACAAAAATATCTTAACGATCTTCAATGCAGCTGGAATGGCCCATGAAGTACCTGGATGTTGTAGCCGATAATGGAAGATCTGCACCAAGCCTGGAGTTGTTACATCCAACTCAACCTCCAATTCACCTTGAACAGTTAATTCCATAGCGCAACCCGTAACTCTGTCTGGACTAGTAGTTTCAACAACGTCGAGCTTAGGAGTAAGATTTAAAATTTGGTAAACAGTTAGAATCTAATAAATGACCAAATCATAATATTCCTTTTGAAGACAAGGGTGATGAAAACAATAAAATACATGAGATCAACTTAATGATGGTGAATTATGGTAAAGGAACAAATGTACAAAGGTGCACTATGAAAACACCTAGTGAGTTGGCAACACCCTTTTCAAAATTTGATTTGAGTCCTTAACGAACATAGGGACAAAGTGAAAATGATCAAATCCATGAATGGAAGGAGTGACTTGTCAAGTTTGTAGAGTCATGGGGTCAATAGTGCTAGCTGTCAAGTCAAGTGATGAGTCAAGGCTATAAACCACAAAATGAACCTAAGGTATAAACCAAAGAAATGGTTCAAAATGTGAACCAAGTCCCAAGCCTTTATTTATTTAGACTAACCCAAGAAAATCATAAAGGAAAAATTAAAACAAACTTAAAGACTAATGGGTAAAATATAAAACCTAAGGAGAAAATGACCCATGCCAACTTCATGTGATAACATTGGATCCACAGGGGATGGCATGCTCCATGTGAGCTGTCAAGAACAAGCAACTTCAGTGTCTAATCCTAGGGCTATGGGGTCACTTATTCAAATAGAAATAAAAAGAAAAAGTGATATTTACAATGAATGGAAATACAAAAATGGCTTAGAGAAAATATTTCTTCAGAAAGTGCCCATTGACAGGGCCACCAAAAGCTTTAGAATCCTCCAAGTTCTACAATTTATAAGTGTTATTTGAAAATTTCTAAGAAATATTGAAAGGACCAATCCACAAGGTTTCAAATTTACCATGTTTTCCTTTGTCTTGCTTGGGAGAATCCCACTTGAGCACTAGATCTCCCAGCTGGAAATCTTCTTTGCTTACCTTCTTGTCAAAGGACTTCTTGATCTTCTATTGATGGTCTTGTGCTTTGTCAAGTAGTTTCTCCCTAGTCTGCTGTACTTCTACCAGCTGTTGTATCCTCTTCACCATATCATCAGGTTATCCTTGGTAGTCCTGGAGGGATTTTTTCATAGGAAAGGCAAGATGAGTAGGAAAGATAGCCTCAATCCCATACACACGCTAAAAAGGGGAAACACCAAGTGACCTCTTTGTTGTAACTCTATCAACCCATAAGACAAATTTCAGCTTTGAGTCCCATTCTTTTTTGTTGTCTTCTAACAATTTCTTGATGATCTTTATGAGGCTCTTATTAGAGGATTCCGCCAAACCATTTCCTTGGGGGTAGTAAGGAGTAAAATGGACTAATGTAATCCCATATTGTTCAGAGAATTGATCAATTTTTTAGCTTTGAAGGAGGCAACATTGTCAGTAACATTCTTTCTTAGACAACCAAATCTTGACATGATATCCTGAATAAAGCTAATGATTACCTTGTGGGAGGAATTCCTTGTAGGAATGGCTTCTATACACTTGGTGAAATAATCAATAGCAGTCAAAATCCACCTATGATGACCACTTGAAGTTGGGTGTATTTCCCCAATGAAGTCAAGAACCCACTGTTGAAAAGGTCCAGAAACTGCCACATGCTTAAAAGGAAAAGATTTGGGCTGCTGCTTTCCAGAAAAATTTTGGAATTTGACACAAGCTCTAATGTTTGCACAAACATCAGTAAAAATTCTAGGCTAGAAATACCCAGCTCTGAGGATCTTATAAGCTATGGGTCTCCAAAAATGATTCCCCCCACATAAGATGTCATGAAAGTCACTCATGGCCTTTTGGGCCTCCTCTAGATCTAGACATCTCAAAATAACTCCCAAAGGATCTTTCCAATACAAGACATGATCTATGAGACAATATCTGATTGCTTTAAGCTTTAAAGATCTTACCTTTTTCTTTTACAAACCATTGGGAGGCTACAACTTTTGCATAAAATATATGATATCTTTATACCAAGTTCATTCTACCAAATTTGGGCTGACATGAGAACTTTTATCGACAAACTCAGCTTGTTGATTTTCTGAGTTTATGTTCATGAAATTAACCCCTAAATATTTTCAATTTGATTCAACCAGTAACCTAGCTAAACCTTGGCCTTTCACTAGTTTAGTGGGCTTCATTTCAAGGTCAAATTCCAGAATTTTGGAAATCCATTTTCTCCTCTTCCCATCTATGTCATGTTGGATAAGTATCTCTTTCACTGAGGCTGAGGGGACATAGGAAACAATATTTGAATGAAGAAAATATACTCTGAAAGCCTTGAGGGATTTGACCAAAGCATAAGCCTGCTTTTCCATGATATCATTTCTCATTTCTGCATCCCTCAATGCTCTACTGAAAAAGGAAATTGGCTTCTCTAACCCCTCTATATTTTTCTGCAACAAAACAACAACCAATGTGTCAAATGAGGCAAAGGAAAATATCAGAAACTCCTTGGAATAGTCACGGTTGATGAGCACAGGTGCTTCAGTCAAGGCCTTTTTGATTTGATCAAAATATTCTCGAGCCTCAGTAGTCCATTTCACCTCATTCCCTTTCCTAAGCATGGATTTAATGTACTTCACCAATTCAACAAAGTTAGAGATGAACCTTCTTAGAAAATTGATTTTCCCCAAGAAATATTGAACTTCTTGCTTGGATATAGGAAGAGATAAGGTCTGGATGGCCTCTACTCTGTTTGGATCAATTCTTACCCCTTTTGCTGATACAATGTGCCCCAATAAATTACCTTCCTTCATAGCAAACAAAGACTTCTTAGGATTTAGAGAGAGACCAAATGTTATGCACTTCAGGAAAACCTTTTTCAAATGATGATAATGCTCTTTATCATATTTTGAGAACACTGTAATTTCATCTAGGTAGATGACCACAAATTTGTCCTTCTCCCCAATAAAGTCAATATCGATTGCTTGCTGAAAGGTTTCTCCTGCATTCATCAATCCAAATGGCATTTTAGTATACATAAATGTTCCCCAAGGAATAGTGAAGGTTGTCTTCTCTCTATCTTTAGGAAAGACATAGATATGATTGTAGCATGAAAATCCATCAATCATAGACATCCTATATGAACCAATCACTCTCTGCAAAATGTGCTCCATCTTTCACAAGGGGTAATTATCTTTCTTGGAGCTTCTATTCAAATTCCTGAAATCAACACATAGTCTAATTTACCCATTTTTCTTCCTCACAGGCACCAAGTTAACCACCCACTCAAAGTATCTTAAAGGAATGATGATCATGGCATCCAACAAATTCTTCACTTCTTTTTCCATAATAGGCAACAACATAGGATTTGTTTGTCTGAGTTTTTGCCTAAAAGGCTTGATCTCCTCTTTCAAAGGGATCTTGTGTTCAATGATGTTTGTGTAATATGTTTGTAAATCTTCATACTTCCAGAAAAACACATCAACAAACTCCTTTAAAATCTTGACATACCCAACCCTTTGTTCTTTTGACAAGTTGCTAGACAATTTCACATACTTTGGATCCTCCTCTATACCTAAATTGCATTCAGTGACATCAGCATTTTTAGTTGACCCTTTAACCTTTACACCAACATCATTTCTGTCAAACAATCTCTCCAAGGGAACTAGTACCTTTGGAATATGGTTACTGGGCAACTGAACAATAAGAAGGTCAACAATTTTATTCAGAAAAATATTAGCATGAGGGATTTTTTCATAATCATGATCTTGATGAATATGTAAAGAAACAAACTCATCCACAGTTTCAAGAAATCTTTTTTATCTCAAGATCATCCTCAAAGACCTTCCAATGTTTAACATTGTTAGGTATAGAGGATCTATACTTCACTTCCACATCATATTTGAGTTTAGGGGGCAAAGGAACTCTGTAATTACTTCCCGAGACAACCAAGGAATCTGCCATAGTGTTCTCACCTCTTGGAACAAATGAGATATTAAAATCTAAGAAGAAACTATCAACAAGATCCCAAACTTCATTTCTGTAAGTCCTTAACCTAGGGTGTTTAGCTTGATTAATATTTTTGACTTGGTGAATAATTAATTCATCATCTCCAAACATTGCTAGCTCTTCAATATTCATGTCTTTAGCAACCCTCAAACCCAAAACAAGAGCCTCATATTCTGCCACATTGTTTGTAGTTTCAAATTCAATCTTGTAAGACAAAGATATGGTCTCTTGGGTAGGGGAGATAAATACTATCCCAACACCAACACCTTCCTTAGAAGAGGCTCCATAAAAAAACATCTTCCAAACAAAAGTATTAGGAGGAGGATCTTCACAAGAGGTAAGAGGTTGTTTTCTTATTTCAATAGATGATTGAGGAGCATAAGTGAGGTGTAATATATTGGATCCTAAATTAGTATCAACTACAAAATAGGGTGGTTGGTAGGATTTTATTCATCACTGATGATGTAGGTTAGTTGTGCCTCCCTATAAAGCCTTCTATGTTCTCCCAAAAACATAGGAATGGTAGCATATGAAAGGTCCATCTGAAAAGTTCCCCCTAGTCTTTTGATCCAAGATCTTGACAAGAGCATCCAAAACTTAGGGGGGACATCAACCACCACAATATCCATGACCACACTTTTCATTGGCAATTGGAATGGGGTAACAACCGGGTCTTTAATAACCCCAAGACACTTCACCTTCCTGGAATCAAATGAGTATAGTTCATGGTAGGTTTTTGTAATTTCCAACCCAAGCTCATCCATGACATTTTTTGGCATGAGGTTATGAGATGCCCCTGAGTCCATCAAGCAGTTATGCATCACTTTGTCATGAATATTTAATGATGTGTAGAAAGAGGGGGAAGAGTCATCCCTATCCTCTACCAAAGGTCCCAGGATGACTGCTGGTTTTTCATCTTGAAGGTTGACTGAATCTGTGGAATTAGATGAAGGCTCAGGCTGCAACATTTTGGAAAGATACCTTTTGAATTCCTCATTCTTAATCAGATCCAAAAAAGGTATAGGGATTTTAATTTTTTGAAGATCATTCTCAAAGATAAAAGAGGATGGATATTTCATAATCTCCTTAACTTCTGGGGTAGGGATCTTAACCAATGCCTGGGATTTTTGTGCATCTTTTTATTTGTTTCTAGTTGCCACAACCTTAGCAAAATTTTCTATTTTAGTGGGCTGATAAGAAGTGTCAGTCTTTCCCTCTTTCTTTTTTGATCTTAGGTTGTATTTATTTGGATTTTCATTGGTTTTTACCCCTTTACTTAATTAATTTAATTGGCTATCCATGAGAGACTCTTCATATGCATATTGGGTTAAATGAGGAGATGAAGAGGTGTGCAACATCCTCGGCCATCCATGCCAGGCCACGCTACACCATATGACTCTTATTGTTCTCTCTGTGGAACATACTGTAACATGCCCAACATCCTACTGGGCTATGCCACATGAAATTTTCTTACTGCATGCAATTAAAATATACACACACAAAACTCTTGTAGAAAATTTATATATAAAAACATAAACACACAAATACGTATGTAAATGCACAGATTCATATTGAAATAATAGTAAACGTATACATTCACCATATACAGGAAATACCCATAAAATAAACAAAGTTATAACTGCACATATGAATACCCATAAAAATAAGCACGTAAATAACAATGCAACATGTAAATTTATCACACAATTGGCACTTATCTTGGTAATAATGTCACCAACTGCGTGCAGACCTTCAACAGACCTTCCAGCCTTAGACCACACTGTTCATCACTCTCAACAGTGAGTCACCCCCGAGTTGGGACTAAAATCCACCTGGGTAAAGGGATTTCTAACCAAGCTAAAGGCTCATAGACAACAGGAAAGACTCTGTCTCAGGTGCCAATTCAAACTAACAACCTATAGTCCCTCACTCCCCACATGCTTGTCCCACCCAAGAAGTGTGCCCCTTCTCTGCTCAACATTCCTTCTGATCCGGATTTTATGAGCAGAATGAAATGAATACATATTATTAACGGATTCTTAACACAAAATAACAGAGATATAGTAAAACTGGTTTTCTATTCAATAATGAAATAAGCTGAAACTGTAAAATGTAGCGGAAACAAGCTTGCTAGAATGATGGCGACTTATCTTTGAGAAGAGATGTGACGACTTTTCTAATTTGCAAGAATATGATTACAATGAGGCTCTTAAGGCCTTTTACAATAAACATGAATGAAAAAAACCCTAGACATCCAAAAACCTAACCCTAGGAGATGAAGCGCCAAAAGTCATGTGGGCCCCGTTTGGGTAAGTTAGTACATTAACTTCCCGGGGTCGTAACTTTTGCATACGATCTCTGTTTTAGGCGTATAATAGCCCGTTAGAAAGGTATCATAGAGGAGATTCATTTTTGGGCCTCAATCATTCCATAGGTCATCATTAAGAAGGACGATCCTGAAAAACCTTCATTTAGGCCCTCAAAATGGCCCCGGAAGTGAAAACTGCTAAAAATAGTAAATTGCCAAAATTGCCAGAAAATTGTTTTGAGCCAGTTGGAAAAGGTTGGTGGACACTAATATCCATATGGATCAATCCTCCCTCCTTAGGAATAAATGGTCTCCATTGCGTTGATTTCCCTCATCAGATGAGGAAATTTCTGTTGAATTTTGCCCCGGGTGAGCCACTTGCCTTGGTGTAGAAGCTGCCCTGCTTTGATGACTTGATAAAGTTGGATCCTTTGCTGTCGAGTTACCTTGATTTGTGTGTCAAAAATCTGATTGTTGGATGCCTGTTTGATGCATTTGGGGTTCAGCTCTGTTGGTGTCAGTTGTTTTGCTACGTCTGAGGTGTCCAATAATGGTGGGAAATAAGGGTGAAGGAGATCCACGTTGAACACTGGGTACAGGCCAAGGAAAGAAGGAATGTTGAGCTCAAAAGAATTATCCCCCATGACCTTGGTGATGGTGTACGACCCATAACAGAGTGGGCGAAGCTTCCGATGGGGTCCTGTAAGGCGTTCTTTCTGCAAGTGCAACCAAACTTTGTCTTCCTCCTGAAACTTATGTCGCACCCGATGTTGATCATGGCATTTTTTGTACTTGTCATTGGACTTCTGTAGGATATCCTGAACCTGTTGGAGAATGTGCTAGATCTTCTCAATGAACTGGGTGGATTTGTCAACTTCAATTGGAACAGGAGATGAGTCATTCGAGGTGACCGCAAGGGGAAGTGCAAAATCTATGGGACCCAATGGTTGGAATCCCAACCCCACCTAAAAGGGGATGTGGCCGATTGAGCTATGCAGGGCTCGATTGTAGCTATGTTCGACATAGGGAAGGATCTCATCCCATTTGTGAGGGTGCTTTGAATTATACATGCGAAGGATATGCACGACCATTCGATTTACGACCTCGGTTTGGTCATCTGTCTGGGGGTGGAAGGCCGTGGATTTTGTTAGCTTGGTGTCCAGCAGTGACCAGAGGCTTGACCAGAATGTGTTGAGAAATCGACTGTCCCTATATGAGACAATGGTTTGTGGGAGTCCAAAATGTACCCAAACGTGTTCAAAGAAGATCTTGGCAGTGGCCTTTGATGTGATGCTCTTCTTGTAGGCAACCATAATGGCCATCTTAGAAAAGTGGTCAAAAACCACAAAAACATAGTCATTTCCCCGCTTGGTGGATGGGAGGCCCGACATGTAGTCCATTGAGATGGATTCCCATGGCCTATCAGGAGTAGGAAGAGGGGTGTATAGACCCTGTTTCTTAGTGGTTGGTTTGGAAATAGCGCAGGCAGTGCAGGACCTGATATACTTGTTGACCTCCTATTGGAGTTTAAGCCAATAGAAATGTTTATGTAGCATCACCACTGTCTTTTCAATGCTGAAGTGTCCTGCCACCCAACTATAGTGGGATTCCTAGTTCAGATTCGCTTGCTCGCTTGATGGAACAAAGATATGGCCCATACGACACAACAACCCATCCCGAAGATAAAAATTATCGGCAACTATGTTTGCACCCAACATTTGGTAGGTGGTGGTGAAGTTCGGGTCTATCTCATAGAGTTGGGGCCATCCAAAGGTCTCATGGAATAAAGAGTCTAGCACTGTGGTGAGTGCCGCAACTGGTGGTCTGCTGAGGCAATCAACGACACGATTGGTGCTTCCTGTTTTATACTTGATTTTGGGGTGGAATTGCTGCAAGTATGTGGACCACTTTTGATGGCGGTCATTCTGCAATTTTCCTTGTGTCTGCATAAACTGTAGTGGATTATGATCAGTGTGGATGACTGTCTCCTTCCCAAGAATGTAATGTCTCCACCGGCGGCAGGCTTGTACAATGGAGTACATTTCTTTGTCGTAAGTAGGGTACTTACAAACAACATCAGATAGTGTCTCACTATGATAGGCCACGGGGTGGCCGTGTTGAGTGAGAACGATGCCCACAACATAGTCTGAAGCATCTGTTTCGATCTCAAAGGGATGCTGCAGGTCTAGTAGTGAAAGTACTGGGGATGAGCACAAGCACTTCTTCAAATCATTGAACGATTCTTGTTGGGACCGGCCCCACAAATTTTTTTCCTTACCACCATCCCTGGTGATTTGGCTGAGGGCCCATGCAATATGGGAGAATCCCAACACAAACCTACGGTAGAAATTGGCAAGGCCCAAGAAGATTGAAGCTCGGTGAGTGTGGTTGGGGCTGGCCAGTCACAGATGACTTGGATCTTGGCTGGATCCACATGTACACCATGCTGATCAATGATGTAGCCTAGGTAATGGACCCTGTCCATGCCGAAGGATAATTTTTCCAAGTTGGCGTATAGCTTGTGCTGCCGTAGGGTGTGTAGAACCTACTGAATATGCTGCAAGTGTTCAACCCAAGTCTTGTTGTAAATGAGAATGTCATCCAGATACACCACTACAAAATTATTGGTGAATGGTTGCAGGATATCATCCATCATCCTCATGAAAGTGGTTGAAGCATTTTTCAAACCAAAGGGCATGACCAACCATTCAAAAAGGCGTTCCTTTGACTTGAAGGTGGTCTTCCATACATTTGTATGTTCTATTGGGACCTGGTGGTAGCTAGACTTCAGGTCAATATTACTGAAGTATTTATCCCCTGTTATTTGATCAAGGAGGTCGTCGATTCGGGGAATCTAGTACCAGTTTCTGACTGTGATTTTATTCAGAGCTCAGTAATCAATGCAGAGTCACCAGGTTCCATATTTCTTCTGTACCAACATGATTGGGCTGCCGCAAGGTGATTAGCTGGGAAAGATGTGCCCCTTTTGGAGTAGTTCTTGGATTTGTCGCTTGATCTCCTCATTCTATAACAGAGAGCGATGATGGACTGGGCCATTGGGAGGTGGTGCACCAAGGGTCAGATTGATGGGGTGCTTGACCTGGCAGTGCAGAGGTACCCCGGTAGGTGAGGAGAAGATATCTGAGTATTCTTCCACGACCTTATCTACTTGCTTATGTTGTGTGGAGAGATCGGTCATAGAGACCTTGGATGTGGTTGTGATCTTTCAATTATTCTAAGAGTGAATCACAAAGAAGAAAAACTTCCCCATCTGAGAGATGACCTTCCTGCACTTCTTAGCAGAGATCAAGGAAATAACACTAGGTGGGACTACCTCATGTATCCTCTAAAATTTCTTGTTCAAAGTAATAATAACACTATGAGGCCTAGACTCATATACAACATGAATTTTCCATAAATAAGGTTGGCCCAAAAGAACATCACAAACTTTGAGAGGAGAAACATCACACAATACCTCATCTTTGAAGGGCTTGATGTTGTATGATAGTCGACACTATTGGCTGACGCGAAGATCCCTTACTTTGTGGAGCCATCCAATGGTGTAGGGTTGTGGGTGAGGCATTGTGGGAAGGGCCAGCCACTTGACGACCTCTACAGAGATGAGGTTCTTTTGGCTACCACTATCAATGATGAAGTGCAACAGGGTGCCTTTTACCCACATTTGCAAATGGAAGAGGTGCTCTCCTTCTTCTGGCTCGTCTGGTTCACCAGGCTGGAGCTTGGTGGTAGAAACAGTGGCACTGGGTTCCATGTCAATGATCCATATTCCCCTTTATGGATCTGGCTCAGAGTCAGAATCCACATCTGATTCAGAGGCTTTCACTTCGGCCACCAACAACTGCTTTGAGCGACAATCAACAGTGTTATGCCAAGGGCTCTTATGGAAGTCGCACCACTTCCCGGTATCTTTCTTTGTCTTTACAGTGTCCTTCTTTTCTTACATATTGGAATGGTTGTCCTGATACTGTTCATATTTGCTCTGTCCTTTGTTCTGTGGGTTGGGGCCGCCCTTTCCTGGCTTTTTTTGTGAGGGGTTCCCAGGCCCAAATTTCCGCGTCTTTTGTTTGAGCTTCTGCTCGATTTTGACGACATATCGATAGGCCGCGCCCAAGGATGAGATGTCTAGAAATTCCATTTTGGTCTAGATGTATCTATGTAGAGAACTGTGATACTTGAGTACTAGATGTCACTCCAAATCTTTGATACCCATCTTGGTGTGCAAGGTATGGAAGATATTTGTGAAATCTGGCACTGCTTGGTCTCTTTCTTGCCGCAGTGTGGTCCATTTGGTATATAAGTCGTCATAACTTCCGACAGGGTAGTATTGTTCCTTAATAGAATCCATGAAGGAATCCCATGTGGCCGTGACTGTAAATAATGAGGGTTCCTTTGTTTCTTTTTGCTCATAGAACGTTTCCCACCAATCTTTGACATGGGGGATGGCTTTGAGGAGCGCAAAAGTAATATTTTCTCTATTCGAGAAGTTATGGACAAAAAAATACCCTTCTAGCATATTCAACCACTTGTCTACAACATCTTCATCCATCTGAACTTAAAATATAGGAATATTGAAGTTTATTTTCACCTTGAAGGGGGTGGCGCCTCCGCTTGAAGAAGATGCGTCGCCTATTGGTAGCCGCCGAAGGATTTGCGTGAAACTATCCATCATCACGTTCCTCTGTTGCATGAGGGATTCCTCAATCAACAGTTTGAAAGGATCTCTTGTCGTGTCATATTTCTTTTCTCCTACCATGAGAGGTCTCTTGGGCATGCGAGATCTTTTTTCCTCAATAGAAACAAGCTCAATACCCAACTCTTTGTACTCTGACTTCGTTCGGGACATGCATTAAGACGACAAGGAGCAACCGTTTTGATACCACTGATCTAGATTTTATGAGAAGAACAAAATGAATACAGATTATTAACAGATTCTTAACACAAAATAACAGAGATATAGTAAAACTGGTTTTCTATTCAATAATGAAATAAGATGAAACTGTAAAATGCAGCGGAAACAAGCTTGCTGGAATGGTGGCGGTTTATCTCTGAGAAGAGATGTGATGACTGCGCTCATTCACAAGAAGATGATTAAAATGAGGCTCTGAAGTCCTTTTACAATAAACAGGAATGAAAAAAACCCTAGACATCCAAAAACCTAACCCTAGGAGATGAAGCGCCAAAAGTCATGTGGGCCCCATTTGGGTAAGTTAGTACATTAACTTCTCGGGGTCATAACTTTTGCATACGATCTCTATTTTAGGCGTATGATAGCCTGTTAGAAAGGTATCATTGAGGAGATTAATTTTTGAGCCTCAATTATTTTTTAGGACATCATTAAGAAGCTTTATCCTGAAAAACCTTCATTTAGGCCCTCAAAATGGCCCTATAAGTGAAAACTGCTAAAAATAGTAAATTGCCAAAATTGCCAGAAAACTGTTTTGAGCCAGTTGGAAAAGGTGGGTGGCCACCGATATCCATATGGATCACCTTTGAATGCCCCAATTCCTTTCCAGGTTTCAAAAATAGGCTGGATAGGAAGTCTTAGAGCACTGAGCTGCAGTTTAACACCTTTAGGAAATCAATTCCTAGAAATTCTCTCACTCGGGGAATTGCTCACAGGCCTGACAACCCGCTTCTTCAATATCCCATGGGCATGAAAACCCTCTTCTTCAGTCCATCTCCCAAGCTAACCAGATACACCAACACAAAATGGCTATGGATACAAGTTCAGGTATAGTCATGAAGATACGAAAGGTATCTCAATGGGTGTGTGCACGCTGATGGATGATTGACTAGATCACCGAATGATGGAAGGAATGATGGAAAAACATTATAGGAAATGAACCAAGTCCCAACAATATGTATGCATGTCCCCAACTTGACACTTTTCATGTTGGGAGGTACTTTGGTCCACTTGTCCCCAACTTTGGAACTTAGGATAAAATAATTATCCATAGTTTATGCTTTAAGAAATATTAATATAATATTTCTTTTTGGCTTAAGCTCCCTAGATTAGCCACTTTCCTTAACTTTTAGGCCCCTAAATTTTCCTAAATAGTGGAGTTTAGTCCCCCATCTCTTTTATCATGGTCGGTCTGCATGCAGTGATGTATTTTATATTAATTATGAGACATGTACAAAAACAGGTGCACTAGCCTTTAACATCTAGGATCTCCGGCCTAATCAAAACATAAGCATCCTAGATTATAATAACTGGATCACCAGCCTATAAAACATAGCATATAGCAAGGATTCACTGGCCTCACAATCACGCGCACTTAAGATGTTGCACGCGGTATCCTGGAATGTGAAAACTTCCTCATTTTACTGTGCAATACTTGTGCGCACTATGCCATGAAATGTGCATACAAAAATTATATCAAAAAACTCACTAGCTTAAGTACATTTTCATTTACATTACAATTGGGTTTGGCCTAGGGATATTACAAGGTGTCACCAAGACAATCGATTTCACGATCAGTTTCTTCATCCTCTCCTTCTTCATAAAAAACAAGGTTATTTTGGAGAGGGGCTTGGACTTTTTGATCATCCCTATCCCTATTCATTCGATCTCTTTGGAGGATCTGAGGGACATTATTTGGTCTTCTAAAATTACCTATATTATCAACATTCTCTGTGTTCCTATAGTTCTATTTTCCTTCAAGTTTCAACTTCTCCATCTCAACAGAAAGTGATTTTACCAATTCTGTAAGTTCATCAACTTGAGGGTGGACAACAAGGGATTTTTAGGTTGAAGCTTTAGACCTACCTTCCTTCTGTCTCTATCATATTTTCCCCTAAGTTTGTCAGCTACCAATATGTTAGATTCTACTTCCAAGGCTGCATCTTTCATATGAGCTAGAGAGGTAGATATTCTTCCTCTCAACATGAGGCAAAACTCAGGGTCAAAAGCACTGACATAGGTAATCTTGGTAGAGGTTTATGTAGGATTTATTTCAGTTGGAATATTGTTGTACATTTTATTAAATATTTTTGAGAAGTCTGAAACATATTCCCCTTCTTTCTTTTAAGTGACCCAGATTTTGTAATATAATAAATGAAATATTTTTTATCCCCCCAATGCCTCAAGAAAGAATCAACCAAAGCTTCATTCCTGACAATAGATCCAGGAGTCAAAACCCTACACCATTTTCTAGCCTCACCATCAAGGCTCTGTACAAATACCCTTATCCATACATCCTCATTCTCAATGTTAAGATTATCTGCATAACTATAAAAAGAGGCAAGGTGTTCTTTTGCAATTATGTATTCCTCCCCTCTGAATTTGGGCATGTACTTAAGGTAGTCTCCAACTGGGAGAGAATTCATAGGCTTAGGTAAATTAAGAGGGGAATACCTAGCAGCCACTATGGCATCCATTCTATTTATAAATATGTAATGGGTTGGGTAGAATAGGGTTTTTTTCCCTAAATTCTATGTATAAATATGTAATGGGTTGGGTAGAATAGGCTGCTGAAGTTATGATGAAATTGGGATGAAGGCCAAAAGTTGTTTCTATTGAGAGAATAGATTGAGAATGAGAGAGAGAGTCTATGTATGAAGGTTTAGGGAGAGTTTTGTAGAGAGAGGCTTTCACTACAGAGAGGCTAGACAAGATGGGGAAATACATCAGGATGTATCTATTGTAAGCACCGTGCGTAAGATTGAGATGATTTCACAAAGAATAAAAAAGAAGCCAATAATTGTGGATGTAGCCCAAAGTTTGGGTGAACCATGTTAAATTGTATGTCTGATATGTATTTTCATGAGACTGTTTATGAATGTTCTATTTATACATAACTAGATCTAGATATGTGTGGTATATGATTGATGCACAATAAAGATGAATGTTACAGTGAATAGTTTATGTTGCAATGTGTGTCACAATGATGTTGCATAATTGAAGTTTACTAATTAATCAAGGGAAAAGGGACAACGAATACGATGAAAAGGGTAGATACATAACAATGAACATGATGATAGCCTCCCATCCCCTCATCCTTGAAAAAACTTGGTTGATCTAGGCCAAATAGATGCCTCGGGTGAGACTTCACTTGAAAGTAGCTAATGTTGAAAGGGCCAATGTCTATAGGGTTTGTTGGTAGAATAAACTGAGCCTAGGGTGTTACAAACATGCACCAACAAATGGTTCCATTGTCGGGACCTAGGATTTGTGATTGAGGGTATGTTTTGGAGGCCGACTAAGAAAGAGATCACCAACTGGTTTGAAATGAAGGAATGAGAATTTGCTCAGAAAGAGAATAGAAACCCTCAGATGAGATATGAGAAATGGATGCAAAGGTATGTGTACACATAGTTGAATTAGATTTTCTTTCCTGAATTTCCAATTATACTAACTGAGTGGTTAGAAATATTATTGGAGAATACTAGAAGGTATCGAACTGCAACGTCGAGGAACTGGACTCTTGAGTTGGTAAGACAATTGAACTATGTAAGTAATAAGACTTCTCGTGCAATTTATTTATGGTTGAACAACATATTGGGAGGTTATATTACATAATTTGCAATAGATTGTACACAGTCATATAGTGTTGCAGAGAGGTATTTCTTCAAGGGTCCACATGGAAGGTTTATGAATTCATTAGGTACATGGATAAAGATGTTGTTGTGCGACAAGTGTGTGATGAAAATGGAGTCTGATTACTAAGGGGATTCAAAAACATAGGGGAACTAGGGGATGACCATTGGATATCCTGAAGGTAGGAAATAATGAAGGAGGAAATGAAGAAGGAAGGGGGGGACTAAGGATGCAGAGAAATGAAGAAGGTGTATAAGAAGAGGAAGATGAGGCTAAAGAATGGGGTTGAGAAAGGAGATATGCATAGTGAGCCTGAGGGGAGAGAACCCTGTGCAATAATCTAGATCATAGAAATACCATACATAGAAGGAGAGGAACAAAATTACTAGTTCAGTCCTATAATAGAAGAGCTGTTAAGTCCTACTCGAACTAGATCTTACGTTAATTCCATGACCTCATGTGCATCACCTATATAAGAAGTAACATTTGAGGATTTGTCAAAAGAACTTATAATTAGCAGGGGAAGATAGAATAGTAGTATCCATAACAGTGGAAGTAGTGTGCCGAGTTAGAGTCAACCAGAATCGTTGAGGGGAGGTACTAAAAAAAACAACATGGAAAGGTTATAAACAACATCTATTTGTACGTGACACAATTTGGGCTGTGAAGCATGTCCAGGACGAGGCTGTAAAAATTGTGCTGTTAGAAACAACATTTAGGGGCCACACATTAATATGGTATATGAAATTGTAGAGTACGCATCTACAGGACAATCAAGGATGTTAGTAGAAATTATACAAGCATTGTTGAAAGAGTTCAAGAAACCAAAGTCTGATTCACAGTACATTACAAAGTTGAAGGAAATCAAACAAGTACATAATGAGTTAGTTTGGGACTATGATAAATGATTTAAGGATTTGATGGGTAGATTTACATTCCAGATCCTTGATCAACAACACCAAGAATGATTTATTGCAGGATTACTAGCACACATTCGTAGGTCATTGATTCAACAAAAGGTTAGAAAACAGCTTGAAGATTTGGAGATTGCAATGAAGCTCAAAGCATCTCCTGTAGGAGATGATGGAGGGATGGTACAAGTCCAAACATAGTTAGCTAGCTTGACAATTCAATTGGAAGAACTGACAAAAGGGAAGGAGAAGTGGGAACAAGTCTTGTGTACCAAGTGTAGCACTGAAGGCCACCATAAGGATGAATGCCCAACATTTACGTAATATTTGGCCACTGGAGCACCAAATCCATTACTAGGAGGGGGATACTGTGAAATATGTAAGAAATGGGGATATCATCCGACTGATTGTCCATTACTGTAGAAATACCATAGTACGATAAGGAACTTATTTAGTAACTTTTGCAAGTCAGTAGGGAATGAAGAGAAGGATTGTTGCGCATTCAATTTCATGAGAGATCGCACTTCAAATATGTATAGAATTCATGAGGAAAATTCTGCGACAGAAGGAGGTGGTCCATAGTATAACAATCAGAGAAGATTTAATACAGGAAACTGAGGATGATTTGGCAGAGGTCGCGGCAGAGGAGGTAGAGGAAAAATAATATGTTACAATTGTAATAAACAGGTACACTTATCTAGGGACTTCCCGAATCCTTGTATAACCTGGACATATTGTAGAGAATTGGATCATGCGATAGAAGACTATTATCAACTACTTGCGAAGTGGAGGGAAAGAGGGAATCAGAACCAAAATCCTATTAAGAACGTACAGAGGATATGAGTCGAGAAATGAAATGAAGGACCTAGAATAGTAGTTGTTACATGAAGAGGAGTTAGAATAGGGGATGATGCTATGAATGGAGGGAAGCAGGTTGAGCAATGGGTGAGGAAATCAACAGGACCTATGCTGAAATTTGACCCTCAACAAGGAAAGGAGACGTATCAAAGGGAAATAAAAGAGATACTAGGACCAAATTGTGTAGCATCAACATCAACTGCACCTCTTGTGGTCAACATGTGTCCAGTTTGTGATCATACTATACTAGAAAAGCAACTTGAGAAGGTAAATACTCAAAGAGAGTTTCTAAGAATTCGAGTAGAATTGATGAAATATGAAACTTTACTGAATGAATTATATGAAATGATTTATCATTGTGCATAAGAAAGGGAAATTCCCGCCGCACAGAGGGTAGTGAATAAGGTACTGCGTAGAAATAGGAGCAATGAAGAGTTCAGACTAAGTGCGCAGATTGGGGAATATGATGTGGATACTATTATTTTAGACTTGGGTTCAGATGTTAATGTGTTACCAAAGAAGACATGGGAAATGATGGGGAAACCCAAGTTGATTTTTTCTCCTATTCAGTTAATGTTGGAAAACCAACACAAGATAGTACAAATCGACCGATTGACAGGTGTGCCTGTAAATATGGATGGCATGCGTAGTATATCAGATTTCAAAGTCATTGAAATTGTGGATGATAGTCAACCATATCCAACACTGATGGGACTTGAATAAGACTTTGAAAATTAGGCAATTATTAATCTGAAAAGGAGGGAAATGATATTTTAGGTAGGAGACTTGAAGGTCACTACACCATTGGATATGAAAGAAGGAAAGAGGTATATCGAACCAGCTAGAGGGAACAAAATTGACAACTTGTATAATATGACTATGCATATGGATGAATATGTTATCCCCATTGTAGATGGTGTGATAAGTTGGAGAAGAATTAGCTCATGTGTGTTGGACTTAGAGGGAAGGTCTAGAATATTGACAATAGAGGATGCATGAAGTATCAACTAGATGATGTGCACACACAAATCGATCATTGCACTGGATTGGAATGGAGTAACTATGTGATCCACTCAAATATGATGGTTTGACTGACATAGAATCTTTCGTACATGTGTTTGAGTTGCAGATACTTGAAAAACAAAGGTTGTTGGAATTAGATGTTGTCTTGAAGGCCACTCCAACCAAATGGTGGGATGCACATAAATATGGAATGGAATACTGACAATAGTGTAGAAGACTAATGCAAGTAAGATTTGGTACCAAGGTGGAGTATATTGTGTAGAATTATACAGGGGTAAGTGACCCATAATATCATATTGTGAAGTGCAGAAACATATGGGGATCGATACCGAAGAAGGAATGGATGCACATGTTTATACATATATTGGATACAATTCCTAAGAATTGGTACCTGGAGCTAGAAATGCATAGAGAAACAACAAACTAGGACGAGCTAACTCAGAGGTCAAAGGTAAAATTTACTTTTGAATTTGAATCTCCATTAGTATATGCATCCCTATAGGTCATTCGAACCAAGATATTTTTAGAGGAAGGGCCAATGGATGTGGTACCAGTGTGTAGTGCACACTAAGCTTCATTGAACGTCCATGAATTGCTGGAATTTTATAATGTTGCGAAAGGAGAAGAAGACGAGGAAGATACAAGTAATGTACAAGTACCTAAAACTGAGGGGGAACGTGTAGTAGAAGGGCTAGATCTTGAATATGTTTCGTATGCACAACCACTAAATACATAGAAGGTAAATATTGGGACAAAGGAAAACCCAAAGATTGCATAGATAGAAAATTATTGGAATGATGAAACTATGGAGAAGATTGCATATTTATTGCGCCAGTATGAATATCTATTCCCAAATACATTCTCAGAGAGGAAGGGGATAGCTGGGGAATTAGGAGAAATGAAGATCCCTTTGAAACCATATTCTAATCCAGTGCGAGAGAGACCCTACTGGTTAAATACGAAGTATAAAGAGAAGGTGAAAGAAGAGATAGACGAAATGTTGGAAGCATGGATTATTGAACTAGTAGTGGAATCATAATGGATAAGTCCAATGGTGCTACAAGATAAGAAAATAGGAGAATCAATATTTGTGTAGACCTAAGGAAGATAAATGATGCATGTCTACATGATCCATTTCCAACACCTTTTACAGATGAAGTGATAGAGAATTTAGGAGGGCAAGAGGCCTATTCTTTCATAGATGGATTCTCAAGATATCACCATATAAGGATTGCACAAGAATATAGGTATAAGAATACTTTTGAAATAGAGTGGGGAAGTTATCAGTACACAATGATGCCCTTTGGATTGAAGAATGCACCTACAATTTTTTCAAGAGTTGTTGCTGCAAATTTTAAGGAATTTATTCTTAAGTTCCTTGAAGTGTACTTAGATGATTGGACTGTGTTTATTATATTGAAATATCACATCTAAGTACTCATGCTAATTTTGGATAGGTGTAGACAATGTCATATTTCATTGAATTTGAAGAAATGTATTTTTTATGCACCTTTTGGAATTTAGTTGGGCCACGTGGTATGTAAGCATGTCTTATTAGTGGATCCTGCCAAGATTGCAGTGATTTAGATTTACATCCACCCACATCAGTCAGATAGTTGAGAGAAACCCTAGGTCATACAGGGTATTACAGGAAGTTCATTAAGGGTTATGCATATATTACAACACCTATGGAGAAGCTATTGAAGAAAGAAGCTAAGTTCCAGTGGAATGAGGACTATGAGAAAGGTTTGGATACATTGAAGAAGAAATTAGAGAATGCACCGATTTTGATCTTACCATATTGGAAGAAGGAGTTCCATGTTCATGTGGATGGATCGTCCATAGAATTAGGCGTAGTATTATCTCATCCAGGAGAAGGATATAAAAACCACCCAATTGTATTTGCAAGCAGGAAGCTGTCAACAATGGAAAAGAATTACACTACCACAAAATGAGAAGGATTGGCAATGGTATATTCTTTGCAAAAGTTTAGACATTATTTGTTGGGTTCTCAGTTTAATATGTACACATACCATTATGCACTAAGATACTTAGTGAACAAGCTAGTTTTTTTTGGGGGGGATATGCAGATGGTTGTTGTTGTTCCAAGAATATGATTTTGAGGTTGTTGTGAAACCATGGAAGTTGAATGCAGGGCTATATCACTTATCGCGCATACTATCTAGAGAAGATGCAGGGAATCTAGATGATAGCTTGTCGGATGCACAATTATTTGCAATTGAAATGGTGGATGACTACTTCATAGATATTGTGCAATTTTTAAGTATAGGAATGGCCCCTTCAAACATGACAGTTGCACATAAGAAAAAATTAGTGGTTAAAGCAACATATTATTAGTTAATTGCATGGAACTTATACAAGTTAGGTGTAGATGGAATATTGAGACTATGTGTGTTAGAGCATGAAAGGACAATGATACTCTTAGAATTGCACGAAGGAATTGCATGAGGACATTACCCAGTTAAAGAAACAACACAGAATATTTTGTGCACATGGATCTTGTGGCCCACACTTTATAAGGATGCTAAAGAAAACTGTTAGGCATGTGATGTTTGTCAAAGGGTGGGAAATCCATCTAGAAGGGATGATATGCATTTATACCCACATATTACGTTGCGAGCATTTCATAAATGGGAAATATAATTTGTTGGAACGATCAACCCACTAGAGAGAAGATCATGAGCTAAGTATATAATCACTGTGATATAGTATTTGACCAGATAGGTGGAAGCAATACTAGTCATAGATTTCATCGTGTAGACTGCTGTGAGGTTTCTATTTGAGAATGTAGTTACATGATTTGGATGCCCGTGCATTTTACTCAGTGATCAAGGAACACACTTCCTAAATAGGACGATTGTATCATTGACTGAGGAATTTCAAATTCATCATCAAAAGACTACGCCGTATCACCCTCAGGCCAATGAGATAGTATAATATTTTAATAAAATTATAGTGAATGCTCTGACAAGTATCTGCAATGTAGGAAGAGATGATGGGGACTTAAGGGTTCATGTAGTATTATGGGCATACACGACTATAAGAAAAAAATTGACAGGACATACACCTTTTAGGTTGCTCTATTGGAAAGAAGCAATAATTCCGATGGAGTTTATTGTGCCTATCCTACACGTTTCAACGATTACTGATATTTCAGACTCTAGCACAATAGAGAAGATATTTTCACAATTGGTACAACTTGAGGAAGATCGATTTGTCATAGATTTCCATCAACAAGTTCAAAAGGTAAGGGAAAAGTAATGGCATGATAGACACATCAAACAAAAAATGTTTCAAGTGGAGGAATTAGTATTACTATATGATAATACGTTTATGCAGCTATTGGCATAGGGGAAGACCCAGGGTTCAACGCTTCAACAACGCACCAAAAAACCCCTAACTACCGGCCCTTTCGGAAACACCTACGAAGCAGGAGAAGTCTCACCCGAGGTAGAGGCAGGGGGGTTATAGGACTCAGGTGTCTGTAACCAAGATGGGACACAGATATGTGATTATAACACTTCACAAAGTAATTAGAGATAACATGCATTATTTTATCAACTTTATTCACATCACAGAACAAACCCTAAGTCTAGATCGACATAGTAACAATGACAAAACACACATCACACTTAGCATCATAAGTTAGATCTAGCACATTCAACATAAATAAGCACTAAGAATCCATAGATCTATCTATCACATATAACAATTAATTCACTAAGTATACTCACAACATAAACATCATAACACAAAGGAAACCTTCAACACATGATATACGTGGTTCACCCCAGTGTGGGGCTACGCCCACCAAGTTCTTGTTCTTCTTTATTAGGCGTCAATATCTTACATTCTATTGGCACAGGGGTAGAACTAGGGTTCAACGCTTCAACAATGCACCAACAAAACCCTAACTACCGTCCCTTTAGGCAACACCTGCGAAGCAGATGAAGTCTCACCCAAGGTAGAGTCAGGGGTGGTTGCAGGACTCAGATGTCTGCAACCTAGTTGGGAGACAGATCTATGATTACAATAACTTAATGAAGTTATCATTACTTAGTATATAGCCTTTGTTTACAATGTAGATAAATCCTAATTACATAGCAGCGTAATATTCAACAAGATCCAACACATTCAAGCACTAAGAACATCAAAATAGATCAGATCTGGTACTCATTCACATCACCAAGCATTAAGCCATCATATTAGATACATCTAAACATACATTATTGTACTAAGCATAAATCATATGAGCAATAAAACAACCATAATTCACAAAGAAACCATAACACACGATATACGTGGTTCACCCCCAACCTGGGGCTACGTCCACCAACTCTTCTTCTCTTTATTGCCTTTTGTCAATAATCTACATGCACAAAGCCACATGATCCTACTCCACATAGGACAAGAGATCTTTTCACACTCTGCCAGATCCTCCTTCCTCAAGCTAGGATACATCACAAATCCCTCTTACAATCTACACAAGCTTCTTACTTCCAGTTGTACTTAGCTCTGCTAGTGTCCAACACATCATGCACAAAGCATTTATAACTATCACTTACACTTAGCACAACATCATACATATGCACTTATTGTCTCCTCTTACATTACCTAGACATCTATTTATACATTACAAAAGGGCCTAGACATGGGTAAACCCATGGACCGACATTCCCATACCCGTTACATAAGCCCAAAGCCCAAAAATCCCTAAAAGGGGGCCGAGATCCCGCGATCTCCGCTTCGACTTGCACTCTACCTTCGACAGCCTGTCGAAGTCCCAAAAAGGGGTCAAAAGTGACCAAGGATATTAAAAACTTGGTCAAGGGCCAACAAGCCCCCAACACTCACTTGTGACTCATCTCGAGTCACTCTGATATGGGTAGGTCCACCTCAAAATCCTCGAGCTTGGCTCGAGATGCTTCGACCTGCTGCTTCGCCAGGGCCACGTGCTCAATGAATTCCTGAATAAATGCCTCGTTCATAGGTTCCTCCAAGTGTTGTTAGAATGCAGTGACTACTTGTTCCAGATCTACTCCTCGGCCTTCAATTTCCTCAAACAATTGGCAAGCTTCATCCTGGACTAGTTGGAGCCTCTGAGTCACTTCCATGACTTTTCTCTATATGGTATGGACTTGCTGCTGAGAAATGCGCTATTCCTAGGACCTTTTCATCCTCTCAACTACTGACATGAGTTTCAATTGTGCTTCTATTGTCACTTCTTGCTACTTTGCCTCCTAGAGCTATGACTCCAATGTCTTTAGTTCAGGGTCCTCAGTAATTCGCTCATAAGTCTGCGCACTTCTACTGCTAAGTTGTTTACATTAAAAAGCTAATGCTTTGATCCTCTAAACTGCGCTCCGGGTAGTGGATTTTCTTTGGTCTTGCACATCCTGTAGAGTACTTGGTGTTATCACCATATAATTCCCAGCTGGTGTCTGAGTTTCGGAAATTTTATGATGGATTAAATCGCCGCAGAGCTATGATAAATTTAGCATACCCGTCTATATCTGGCAACATTTGGATGAAGTAGCAGAGATATGAAGAATAAATCTCATCAAACCATCATGATCGATACAACTAGCACAAAGATTAAGCGGTCGAGGGTGGGACGGGGAAAACCGTCACGGTTTTTTGCGGGAGGCATGGTGCCCTTAGAAGTATATCAGAAAGGAGGGATGTCTGACCAAAAACACCTTTTTCAACCTCCGATGTCAAAGTCATCGAGAAATACGCTGATCGTAGATATTGAAATGACCCGGATCAACGACTGAGGTACAATTCGACGATCGAATTAGTGCGAGAATTAGCTGACAAGGGGCGAACCGAGGAAAATTGCCCTGGTTTAAATCATGGACATGCGATGTTCTCTGAGACACATTGGGGATAAGGGTGGTTCATCTAAAACCTCTTTTCTCCAAACCCTGATGGAAATAGATGCCTATAAAAGGAGGGACCCCAGACATTATTCTATGAGTATTTGAAGCAGTCGAACGTTCAGAGATTTGGCGCAAAGCTTCCATCCAAATTTTGAAATTCAGGACTGAACTAGATCAGTTTTCTCGCTGCTTATTAGGTATTCTTCACGATGGCTTCCAATCCTGTTGTTTTATCCGTGAGTGAACCAGATACTCCCTCCAGGGAAGATGCCCTAATTGACAGATATTTTGACGTTTTTGACACAATGACAACGGTCTCACCCATTTCTGTGTCCAAAGAAAATTTGTTGAACGACATTAGATACCACGTATCCTTTCTTGAAGCGGCTCGAGCCTCTTTCGCCCCTTATGTCGTAGAAACAATTTTCCCGTTCCCCAAATTCATGAACTGGCTGAGAGATATTCCCAGGGATAAAGAGTCATCCTAAACAAATTAGGGTCAGAAGTCCTATGTAAAGTAGATGGTCCCTCGCTCTGACATGCCCTAAATGTAACAGAAACCTCCCCTGTGGTGTCAGAACTCTTTGAGGAACATAGAGTGATTATGATTTATAGGGAATGCTTGCCCGAGGTAAAAAACCTATTTTTTCAAACCATAGTCAAACCTGAACATCATTCAGAAAGTCTATCCCTGCCTGCTAATCTAAGAGTCATGATCTTCGAAGTCCAGTGGGCTTTATCTCTGCTAAGTCAGATTCTAGGTCTAGACAATGACAAGTTTGTGGTAGAGGTTATGTTAGGAATCCTGTTAATTTTCTTACTGTCTGGGCAATCAGTCCATGTTAGTTTTGATAAATTTATTGCGGAGAACATACATCAAAAACTGGTTAATTTCATCTCATTGAGACATTTCAGATACTACTCTCATCTGTTGATAATGTTTCTAGGATCTAACAATACTGAGCTTCCTGAAGCTGTGTTTATTTCGACCGAGTGTAAAAATATCACCATGCTCATCTTCATCAACAAAATCATGTCCATAATATACAGTCTCATTTTCGGTTCAGATTTTCCAAGAGTCCTAGAAGAGATGAAAAGTTCGCTGCAACCGAGTCCGGAGAATGCTATGGGTGACTGGATGTTTTTCACTTAGTCCATCGTGATTTGGGTATACGGATGCCAAGAAAGACCTCACCTTTTACCAGTTTTCCTGACTCCTAGGATATTTGCGTTGGAATTTATAAGATAGAGGATCATCTCAGAGACTGAACACTTCCTCAAAGCTCACAAGGCTTCAAATATGAAATTCTCATTCGTGGTAGGTCCTTTTGTGGTTTAGAGAAAGTCTTGTTTGCCTCAAATTCAGTCTAAACTCAATGAATTTGGGTTCACACAGCTGCAAGGAAGAAGATACGATCCACATCAGGTTATATCAAAGAGAATATTGGCAAGCAGACAAGGCCCTTATGAACACGAGCACGTTGAAGAACTAGATAAATTGGCCAATCTAGAGACCTACACATAAATGGAGGTCATCATGCTACATGAACAAGCAAAGAAGAAAGAGAATACTTCCCAGCAAATCTCAACACAAAAACCCTCACCCAGGTTGATTATCAAGGCTCCTAAAATGAGCATCTTCAATAAGATAAGCAGTTCAGAAGCCTTAGGGGGTAGCGGCAAACAAGACACCCTCAAGAAAATGAGAGCCACATCACCTTTTCCAATTATTGACTTGGAAGAAGAAGAACATAAAGGAAAGAAATGCATGGAGATGGTAGACACTAAGGTCCAAAATGAAGAGATCAATCCCGAAGAAAAACCACAAAATGAAGGCAACATGAAGGTTTTCAGCAGCAGGAAACACATATTTGGCCAGACTCCTGGGATGGTTTATCAATCTAAGGAAAACTTTCTACAACATTATGTAGTGAAAGGGAGTATGGCCAATAGTGAGATAAAGGAGATTTTGCCCGAAGTGGAAGGGACATCTCAGCGCAAAGCTCACCTACTCTCAGTTAAAGATGTTGAGAAAAAGACATTCAACATTGCAGTGGCCGATAATGATAAGGTATCTGAGTTCAAGGTACACTATGATAACATCAATGCTCCTGACAAAGTGAAATTCCACAGAAACGTCAGTGATATGTTGTACGCTGATTACCTAAACTTAGCTTTGAAAGTTGCAAGGTTGACAACACATGTATTGAAACTGGATGGACAACTGAAACAAGAAAATGTGTCCAACAAAGCTTGGATGATGCAGGTAAAAATATTAGAGTTTGAAGGTCCACAAGGGGTGAAGGCCTCTCTAGACAAAAAGGATAAAATGATTCAAAGTTTGAAGAAAAGATTGAAGATGTCACCTACAGACCATCCACAGACAACAGAGTTAACTTCTTTGGAGCAGGAAAAGGAAACCTTCAGACAAGAGGCTCTAGACTACAAGGCTAAGGTGTTGCAGTTGGAGAAAGAGAAGGAAAGTTGGTCACAGATGCAGACAACAACATCAGATATGGAGATTATCATACTTACTAATGCAGAGGCTAGATCAAATGATGAGGGGTTAGTTCAGGCTATGTCCCAGATAAGTTTGAAAATGGTCAAGATCAAGGATCTAAAAGAAAACTTAGAAAAACTGAAACAAGAGGCTAAGGTGAAGGACAAGAAATTAGCTCAACTCTACGGAGAGAACCAAGACCTGCAGGAAAGAGTGAACAAGATAAAAACCAGATTGAAGGGTAAAACGCTACTGCAGGGAGCCAAACATGTGATATGGGATGTGATTGCTGCGGAGGTTGCTAAATTAAGAATTTATATGAACTTTATCAATGACAAGGACAACATGGCTGCTACAGCTCGAAACAGCTGCGTTGTTGTAAATGAAGTGCTAGCGAAGAAGCCCTCAGAATGGGCCCAAAATTCCATCGACTTGTTGAATTCCATACCAACCACCAATCTTCAGACCATCGGTGTGAAAGACAGGACCGCTTTAATCATTTCAGCCAGGAGAATCATTCCTAAACACAACCTACTCAGATCGGTTCAGAACAAAGCTGTGCAAATGGACCATAACATACATGAGTTTAAAGATGCCTTCGAACAATTGTTTGCTAAAGGCCTCCCCTCATTCTGGGATGGTAAAGGCTCATTGTACAAGAAGGAAGATCACCACACTCTTCTCATGCAATGCATGATGGACCATTCCAGGTTTGAAGATATGGAATAAATTCTGAAGGGTCCTAGCTTGGTAGAACACTTAGCTACTGATTTCAAAATTCTGAACAAATTCAAAACAGTGAAAGTCAACGGGCCAATCATGTCCTACGTAACATGCATCGACCTAGAAATTTCGATTAAAGAAATGATGGACTACGAAATCCCCTCTAACGTGCAATGCAAGGAACTTGTATGGTTGGGAAAGACAAAATGCCACGTCCCCGTAACCAACAGATGATCTTCAACTATCACCCATCTTACCAGACCTAACGGAAGTACAAAGCAAACCAGGTGTAGCAGAAGCAGCCGGGCGGTCAAAGAGATTATTCATGATGGTGAAATGTTTCTTTTTGTTAATGATTGTAAGTTGTTTCGTATACTGAAACTGACATCCAAAACTATTACATAAGCTGAAACGTTTCAGTTTCAGTTATTTCTGATCAAATTGTATAAGTACCAAGAGGCTTGAATTAGCCAATGTTGGCAGAAGTGTAAGAGCACCTTTTTGGTTGTATCAAACTTTATTTGTAAATTTTCTGAATCTGAATTGAATACAAATGAAGAAGATTTTGAAGTCTGTATGAAAAGCTTTGTTTCCTTTCATTGTATGTATTTCATGTAGCCTGTCGTTTCATTTAAATTTTCTTTTTTTTTAAATTAGAGAGTTCAAAGGCCCAGAATTCGTCCTGCGACGCTCTTGGTATAAGCAATTTAAACCATGTGATTGTCTTCTTAACTTATTCAGACCATTCATTTCAGCAATGCTCTAATGCAATTATTTGTCTTCTTTATCTTCCTACACATATTTTTATTTCAAGAATAACTCTGATTCATCGCCTTATTTAGCCTTTGTCCTCTGGAGATTTATATCAGTCTATGCATTGCCTTCGTTCACTTTCAGAATTTCGACTCCATAGCCCATAGTGTTCTCCTCTTCTTCGCCAGCAAATCTATTAAAAATCTCCCAAACAAATCAAATCTAGCCATCAGTTTCCATAGATATATCAAGCAACATGAGAGAACCCTCTCTGAGTTGGGTAGGCTAGTGCCTTAGCTCTAAAGCTGGTTAAAACAGTTACCTCTGTCGATTTTTTATTATTCCAGACATAATTTATAGAGTGCTAACACTTGGTACTGTTTGTAGCTCTAGATATGCTATTCTATGTTGAAGATGCTGGATGGCTTCAACAAACTTCACTACTTGGTGCTCCAGTGGGTCTTCCTCCTTTTTCTCTAAGCCCATCACAGAGAGAAGTGCTCTGCTGACTTCTTTTCCTCCAACCTACTCCACGAGCAACTGTTCCTTCTCTTGCTGGATCTGCTCTCTCTCCTCTTGGAAATTTGTTTGTAGGTCATCCTTTTCCTATTGCGCAACTCGATGTTTCTCTATCACTTCCTCTTGTTCTTGCTTAAGGGCCATTGTGGCCTGTTCTCTTTCTTCCTGTGTGCGATGAAGGTGAGCTTCGGTCACATCAGCTATTCTGCAGAGTTGGGTGGGCTCATCTCCCAACTCTGGTTCTTCTGATGGTGGGGACACGGTGGACATTGCGTGGCTGGAGTGAAGGTATTTCCATACCCCTCTCAACTTTGCTTCAAGCCTTTCATACATGGTCTCTTGCTTGGATTCATTTCTTTGCAAAATATCTTCCGAGGTGTCCGATACAACTACAATGATGAAGTCAAAGTCATCGAGTGTGAGCATAGTATACAACTTGGTCTTACTAGCTTTTGACTTCTTCCGCAATGTGGGTTTCATGGGAGAAACCTTTATTTTGTTAGACGAATCTATGTCATCAGGGGGATTCTGTGGCAGTGTTACTTCGCCTTGCTTCTGCTTGTCTTCTTCTCCATTGTTCTCTTCTTTGTCTACTTCGTCATCACCTCCTCCGCTAGGTGATTCTGAAGTAGTCTCTTATGATGCACTGTTTAGCTTCTGTACCTCTTCTGTCTTCTTCCTTTTGCTAGTTCCAGGTGTATCGTACCCTTTACGAGTGACCACCAGGCTTTCGATTAGTTCCGGGTTAAACAGTTCTATGGGGTTAACCGGGATAAGGAGCTCTGCATGCAATTCCTTAGTTATTTCTTCTAGGTCCTCCTCTGTGAGTTTGTAGTAACTTTGTATTACTTCTTTATGTTCGTCTCCACGCACAGTGATATAGATAAAATGTTTGTCTACGTGGAACTTCACAAATGGCCTGAACCTGTGCAGGGTGTTCGGTGTCATATGAGGGAAAGCCTCAATAGCCCTCTTTAATTGTAGGTAGTAGGTTTGGAACATCGCATTTGACTTCCATTGTTTTCCCATATTGCTCGAATACCAGAGCATTGTGAACTTCGCTGCGAAGGGTTCAAATGGCTCTATTTCAGGGAAGGTTGCACCTTCCAGCATCTCCCAAGCTATGAACGTGATGAGGATCAACAACAAACTAAAGTGGAAATCATAGCCTTGATCCTGAGCTTCACGACAGTCTTGTTCTAACTAGTTCACTAAGTAGCTTTCCCAGTTCATTTGTAGCCCCTCCATGCATTTTCCTGCGAGGTCAACAACAAACCCCGTGACCTGCATGGGTCTATTCTTTCTTACTATCTTATCAACAATCAACTGGAAAGCAAGGTGCACTGTGCCATTCTGGATGGAGGCTACCTTGTAGCCTCACTTCCCCTTCTCCACATCACCGTAGGTATCTTTAATCTTCTGCGCCAGGGCGTGGTTTGTAGCCTTTCTTGAGTAAAAGTCTTGTAGGTTTGGTCCCTGCATGCTCAATCCAGTGATCTGATGGATCAACGCCATATCGACGGTGATGCGTCTTTCTAGCCACAAATAACCACCATGGAAGCTCAACAGTAGGAGCTTAACACATGTGTTAACCTCCTGGTGGCTTCCAAAATGGGGTATCTTCATTACGTTTAGGATGGTGGACTGCGCGAGGTCCATAGTCCATGTTTGTGGCATTATCCTCGCCTTATTCCCCTTCGTTCTAGTCAAATACTTGTGAGGTGCGAGCATGCTAAATTTCTTGTAGTCTCCCAAGTTGAAGTCGCTGATATTCAACGTTAGAATCTTATCCTGCTGAGGCTTTCCTGTGCATATCCCCTTTGGGAGGTACGTAGTAATCAGGGTGTAGTCGAAGTACCTGGGGAAACTGTCATGATTCACCGCACTGGCCATAGGAAAAATGTAGCTGGGTAGGATGGATGGGATTAACTTCACATTTTCCAAGTCATCTCGATGCTTGTTTATTTTCTCAGCCATAGCTCGGGATGGTTAAGATCTGCAAGAAGTCGATGGGGAGGCTTGCACTCCTCTCGTCGATGAAGCTTGAATTTTGATGGACATCAACTTATCAGCCATAAGTTCGATTAGAAATTCTTTGACAAACTTTTAAATGGCGTTGAGTTCGTCCGACATGCATGCTCGAGATCGAAAAACTCAGGTTGATTAACAAATGCTCAATGCAATGGAATAGGTGGCGAAGTCTCAGTAAACACAATGTGACAATAATGAGTTTTCTTGGATATAATTCACGAAAGTGTTCTCGGTGCAAGATTTGATGGAATAAGTAGACAACAATGTAATGGGTCCCTCCAATGGACAAGAAGTCTTCATCAATGTAGTTTTGTCTATTACGGCGCGGTCCCAATGGTCCGATGGCGAGCTTTCTGATCATAAATTCTATTTTAACTGTTCAGGAACGAAAATCTAACGGTCATAATGCCTCTAATGGTTATATTGCTCTGCCATGGCAAAGTGCCAATTTGAGTTGCTCTGATATTTTGATGAAGCTTGAATTCTGGAGACCTTCCTTCTGTGAAGTCTTCTCTGGAACTTCCTGTAACTTCTCTAAATTTGCTTTCTTCTTACTGAGCTTTCTATCTTTCTTCCCTATGATTTGTGTCTTGGTATTGGTCTTTCCATTCTGATTCTTATCTCCTCTTGGCATAGTAACTTCGTGATTTTGGTGGTATTTCCTAAGGTTCAAGGGAAATACTTCTTCTCTGTCAGGGGTAGGTTCTCTACTCTCTTGTACAGACAGGTGTTTCAAGTCTTCTTGTGTTCTTTCAACTTCGACATCCAGATTTCTGGTCCTCAGTAGCTTTGACTGGTTTTCTTGTTCTTTCAGTAAGTGTGCTATTCTCTTAGCCATGGAGTCTCTTAGGTCTTTCTTTTTTTGTTCTAGAGCTTCCTCTTCTTTTCTTCGGGTCTGATCTTTCTCAATCTAGGTTTTTCCTAGTAACATAGAAAATGGGCTGTTGTTCTCAATAAATTTAACAACCTCAAATTCTTCCTCTGTCGAAGTTCCATGAATAGTCATAGATTTCTAGGTAAGTATTCCACATAGGCTTATCAACTTTCCTCTAAATAATCCTATTCCTCCCAATGAAGGAATCATAACAGGCTTTCCCCAAATTTCCCAGGTTCTTTCTATCATGATATTCACTTGTGTTTCCTCATCCAGAACACGGTCTATGTCGAAGTCTCCTATTCTTGTTTCTATGCACTCTTTTTCTTTGAAGATCTCTGATAAGTTGATATCTCTATGGTCATTCAGGGTTTCTTTCATTTGTAGTAATACAGTCTTTGATTATTTCTGGGGTTCTGCCATGCTCCCGGTTTCTTGGTCTTCCTCAGGGGTTTCTTGTCTCATATTCATTCTTTCAACCTTAGCAATCATTCTAGGGAAATACATAACTTCATGGTCCATAGATTTACAACAAAGACAAATAGGTTTTCTACCAGGGCATTCCTTAGCAAGATGTCCCGGTCTTCTGCAATGGTAACAAAGAGTTGATCCTCTCTTTCTCTTAAATGATCCCCAACCTTTCTTGTACTTTGCGCTAGGATCATGGTGGCTAACCTGCAGAAAATTCTTCCTAGGATCCTGCATCCATTTGTTAGTCCAAAAATCCTTTCTATGCATAGAAATAACATATCTTTCACAATTTCTATCAGATCTGCTCATATCAAATCTTCTTTCTTCTAACTGTGCCCTATTTTTCAGACTAGGAATTTTTTTGTCAAACATAACTAGATCCATACTTTCGAAACAAAAAATTCCACTTATCTTACCCTTAACAGAGCACAAAGCTTTCAGATCTTATCTCTTCAATCAAAATATTTCACTGTTCTTAACTTTATCAGAGCACAAAGCTTTCAGATCTTACCTCTTTTCTTCAGATCTGCCTCCTTTATTAGTACAGAGCTTCACAAGTCAAGTAGAGTACTACGTACTAGGGCAATATATCTATGCACAACGCTTCCTCTTTTCCTCAGTTCCCAGTAATCACAGTTTCAGGTCCCGACAATAGAACCATTTGTTGGCACAGGGGAAGACCCAGGAATACCCAGGGTTCAACACTTCAACAACGCACCAAAAGACCCTAACTACCTGCCCTTTCGGCAACACCTATGAAGCATATGAAGTCTCACCCGAGGTAGAGGTAGGGGTGGTTGCAGGACTCATATGTCTACAACCTAGCTGGGACACATATCTGTGATTACAATACCTTAACATAGAATTTAGCAGTTATCATTCCTTAGGATCTAGCCTTTGTTTATAGCATAGATAAACCCTAATTACAGAGAAATGTAGTATTCAACAAGATCCAACACATTCAAGCACTAAGAAAATCGAAATAGACCATATCTGGTACTCATTCACATCACGAAGAACTAAGATATCGTATCAGATACATCTAAACATACATTACTGTACTAAGCATAAATCATATGAGAAATAAAACAACCATAATGCGCAAATTAACCATAACAAAGGAGATACATGGTTCACCCCCATCCTAGGGCTACGTCCACCAACTCTTCTTCTCTTTATTGCCTTTTGTCAATCATCTACATGCACAGAGCCATAAGATCCTACTCCGCATAGGACAGGAGATCTGCACGCACTCCGCCAGATCCTCCTTCCTCGAGCTAGATTACAACACAAAGTGCTACTACAATCTAAACAATCTTCTTACATTCACTTGCACTTATCTCTGCTAGTGTCCAACACAACATGCACAAAGCATTTATAACTATCACTTGCACTTAGCACAACATCACACATATGCACTTATTGTCTCCTCTTAAATTTCCTAGACATCTATTTATACATTACAAAAGGGCCTAGACATGGGTAAACCCATGGGCTGACATCCCCATACCCGTTACATAAGCCCAAGACCCCAAAATCCCTAAAAGGGGGCCGAGATCCCGCGATCTCTGCTTCGACTTGCGCTCTGCCTTCGACAGCCTGTCGAAGTCTCAAAAAGGGGTCAAAAGTGACCAAGGATCTTCAAAACTTGGTCAAGGGCCAACACATTCATCTGCTCCTGTGCACTGATCCACATAGCCAAGCTTCGCACCAGACAAGTGATCTGTGCACTAAGCACCATATACACCTTCCCAAAATTAGGTCAAGGCATAGAGCCAAGTCCTCTATCAAGCACAAAGCCTTACATACATGTTCTGTTGCACAAAGAAACTCAGAACTACTTGCCTCTTGCACTTAGCCAATTACATCCCCTTATGCTACTAATCATCCTTACAATATTATTTATACTTTTACATTTACAAAAAGGCCTAATCATGGGTAAACCCATGGGATGACATCCCATAAACCCTAATACACAAACCCTAATGAGCCCCTTACAAATACCACAAAATAAGTGAGATCCGCGATCTCAGCTTCGTCTGGGTGCTCCATCTTTGATCACTGCGTCAGAGTCCAAAAAGTGGTCAAACTTGACCAATGTTTCCTCAAAAATTGGTCGAGGGCCAACAGACCCCCAACACGCATCTGTGACTCGTCTCAAGTCACTTACATCTGGGCAATGCTGCTTTGAAGGCCTCGAGCTTAGCTTGAGTTACCTCAACTTGTTGCTTCACCTGAGCCTCCTACTCAACAAACTCCTGGATCATCTGTGTTGTAACATGCCCTTCAAGGCATTGTTCCACTATCGCAAACACTTGTTCCAGTTGCAAACCTTGTCCTTTAATCTCTTCAAACACCGCACAGGCTTCCTCCTGCACTGGTTGTAGTCTCTCTGTGACTTCCATTACTCTGCCTTGGATGGTAGTAATCTGTTGTTGGGTCGCGTGCTATTCTTGTGATCTCTTCATTCTATCGACTGCCATGAGTGACTTCATCTGAGTTTGAACTGTCAGTGCCTACTACTACACCTCCTGTAGTTGCGCTTCTAGTTTCCTAGGATTTGGATCTTCTGTTAGCCATTCATAAGTCTGCGCGCTTCTGTCGCTCAACTGTTTACATTCTCAGGAGAGGTCTCTTATCCTTTTGACTGATCTCTTAGAGGATTCCTCCCTCTAGTCACTCACTTCCTATGGAGTGCTTGATACTGCTTGGATCTCCAACTCCGCTACCCTTGCTTGAAGCTGCTGGATGGCCTCAACGAGCTTCATTACTTGAACCTCGACTGCCTCATGTTCATCCTATGCCAAGCCTGACATAGAGTGAAGTGCTCTGCTCACCACTTCTTTGATTGCAGTCTACTCTATGAGAAACTGGTCCTTTCCCCTCTTTATCTTCGCTTTGTCTTCCTCGAGCATCGCCCATAACTCATATTTCTCATTTTAATATGTGATTACACAACACTGTGCAACTCATAGTTTATCTAAGACTTCCTCTTTCTCTTTCTTCAAGGCTTCTATAGCCTTCTCCTTCTCTTCTTGGACTCACTGAATTCAAGCCTCTATTGAATCTGCAAGTCTTTGAATTTGGGCTGACTCATCCCCCAACTCTACAGTCTCTGACGAGGAAGGCACAATAGGGACTGCGTGGACTGAGCGAATAGCTTCCTGTACTTTTCTCAATTCCTTTTCTATTCTACCACATAGTTTGTCCTACTTCGCTCTGTATCTCTACAAGAGATCCTCAAATGCATCCTCCATCGCTCCGCGGACAGTACTGATATCATCCTCAGTGAGAATGGCCTCCATATGGGGCTTACTGGTGCAGGTATTCTTTCTTGCTGAAGGTTTCTGTGGAGAAGCCTTCCTCTTCTTTGATGTTTCTGTCTCGGTAGGAGGATTCTTCGACGGTGTAGCTTCCCCTTCTCCTTGATTTTCTCCTTCTTTCCCTCCTACTTCTTGATTTACTTCACCTCCTCCTCCTCTTGTGGGCGAGTCAGGTCCATTTTCCTCCTAGGTGTTGTCCTCCTCATTAGTATCTATGTTTTGAACATCCTCCTTTTTTTTTTTCTTCTTCACACTTGACTATCTTGCATGTTCAAACCGGGTGACCAAGGGGCTTCCTATGATGTCAGGGTCGGAGAGTTCGACATCATCAATCGGTACACATAAATCCTCCGACCACTCCTTGGTGATCTGATCCATGTCTTTGTTGGTCAGCTTGTAATAGGACTATAATTCTTCTTTTCTCTCATCCTTGTGTGTAGTGATATAAATAAAATGGGGACCTGCGCTGAACTTAGCTAGTGGTCTATACTCGTGCAATGTGCGTGGTGTCATGCGTGAGAATGACTCAATGGAAACCTTTTAGTTGCTGGTAGTAGGCATGGAACATTGCGTTCTACTTCCATTGCTTCAAAATGTCATGCATATACCATAAGGTTGAGAACTTCGCGGCCAATGACTCCAAAGGTTCAATCTCCAGGAAGGTAGCTCCTTTTGACATTTTCCAAGCGACAAATGCAATCAACACAAGTAGCCAGCTAAAGTTGAACTTGTATCCTTGATCCCGCGTTTCGTAACAATCCTTCTCAATATCATTGACGAGGTAGCTCTCCCAATTCATCTGCATCCCCACCATGCATTTCCCTACGAGTTCCACCACGAACTTGGTGACCTATGTGGGGTAGTTCTTTTTGATGAGATTTCCAACCATCAGTTGGAAAGAGAGGTGCACTGTGCCATCCTGGATAGAGGCTACCTTGTAGTCTCTCTTTCCCTTCTTAACTTTGTCATATACCTCCTTAATTCACTGTGCCATGGAGTGATTTGAGGTCTTCCCTGGGTAGAACTGCTGAGGGTTGGGTCCCGGTATGCTCAATCCTATGATCAAGTGGATCAGCACCAGATCCATAGTAATCCGCCTGTCGAGCCATAAGTATCCACCATGATATCTCGACAAGAGGAGTTTAAAACAAGCGTTAACCTCCTGATGTCAGCCAAAATGAGGAATTTTCATGACATTCAATATCATGGACTGCGCCAGCTCCTTAATCCAAGGCTAGGAGACTATGTGAGGCTTCTTCCTAGTTGTCTTCATCAGGTATGTATGAGGTGCGAGCATGGCGTAGTTCTTTCTATCGTCGAGATTCAAATCACTATTCTTTAGGGATGGGATCTGTCCTAACTGGCTTCCAACTACGTGTATCCCCTTCAGGATGTATGCAGTGATTAAAGTATACTCGTAGTCCTGTGGGATGCTGTCACGGTTAACCGCACTAGCCAAAGGCGGGATATAATCAGGTAAGATCGACAGGATCTACTTCACATTAGCCAGATCGTCACGATGCTTACTTCGCTTCTCAGTCGTGGGGTTAGTATGGCCCGAATGTCGTGTAGTCGAAGGGGAAGCCTGCAGTCCCCTAGTCGACGATGCCTGAACACCTTCATACATAGATATTTCATCCATAAACTTTTTAAGGAACTCTTCGATGGACTTCTCTAACTCAGTCTGTTCACTTGACATTCTCACAGATAAGTTGGGGTAGGTGAACGAATAGACGGGGTAAACAAGAGGATGACGATGTCTAGGTTCTGAAATCACATCTCAACACACAATAAGTTCTTTGTTAGCAACGTTAATCACAGATGGTGAAAAGTGGTCTTGGCGCAACATCAGATGGGTTAAGTAAGCGAACATCGTAAAAGACTCTTCCAACGGGCATGTCTTCTTCCATTAACTTGAATCTGTTCATTATGGAACTGTCTCAACATCCCAAACGTGATCTATTCTCCCATAAATGCGTTTCCTAGCCGTTCCAGAGTGTCATTCTAATGGTTGGGGTGCCTCCAATGGTCATATAGCTTTGCTGAGGTGAAGTCCCATTCTATGTGGTTCTGCTGTTCCGGTGAGGTTCAAATCCTACAAACCTACCTCCTACAAAGTTTTCTCTGTAACTCCCTGTAGCTTTTCCAACCTGGATTTCTTCTTACTAAGCTTCCTTTCCTTCTTTCCTGTGATATGAGTCTCTCTAACTATTTCTGAATTCCTCTTTCCATTCTTATTCTTAGTTTCTCCTATCGTAGTGACTTCGCAGTGTTGATGTGCTTCCAATGGGTTCAAAGTTAATATCCTTTCCCTTACCTCTTCTTGGCTGGATTTACTTTCTTCTTGCATGGATAGGTCCTTCAAACCTTCTTGCGTTCTTTCAACCTTGACAACTAATTCTCTTGCCTTCTGCTGCTTTGAATTAACTTCTCATTCTTCTATCAGTCAATCTATTTTCCTAGCTATGAAATCCCTTAGTTATTTCTTTTTCTTTTCTGTAGCTTCTTCCTCTGCTTTCCTTTTGATCCGATTCTTCTCAATCCAAGTCTTTCCTAACAAAAGAGGGAAAGGGGCGTTGTTCTCAACAAACTTAATAACTTCAAATTCCTCTTCTGTCGATGTTCCATGAATAACAAGAGGTACATTAGTAACTCTTCCACATAGGGTTATCATTTTTCCTTTAAACAAGCCTATATTTCCCAGTGAAGGTACCACAATAGGCTTTCCAAAAATTTCCCAAGTGCCTCCTGTCATACTATTCACTGGTGTTTCCTCATCCACAACACAGTCTATGTCGAAGTCTCCTATTCTTGCATCTATGCACTATTTTTCTTTCATGATCTTTGGTAAATTGACATCTTTGTGAGCATTCATTGCTTGTTTTAACTGTACTACTGTAGTCTAAAATTTATCTGATCCTTTCTCTTTATGATCTTCTAACATGCTCTTATTCCCTTGACTCATGTTCATTTGTTCAACTTTAGCAATCGTCTTTGGGCAATCCTCAACCTCATGACCAACAATTTTACAACAAATACAAATAGGGCCTATACCAGGGCATTCCTTAGCAATATTTCCTGGTCTTATGCAGTTATAACATAGTATCAACCCTCTCTTCCTCTTGTACTGCGCACTAGGATCACAGTGTTGGACCTGCAATATACAAAAATTCTTTCTAGGTTCCTGCATCCAATTATTAGTCCAAATATTCTTTCTATGCATAGAAATAACATATATTTCTTCATTTCTATTAGCCTTACTTAGACCAACTCTTTCTTCCTGTTGCGCCCTAGCTTTCAGACTAGGACAAAATCTATTAAACATACTTAAATTCATGCTTTCGAAACAAAAATCTCCACTTATCTTACTCTTATCAAAGCACAAAGATTTACCTCTTTCAAGATCTTACCTCAGATCGGGTTTCTTTCTTAGCACAGATCTTCGCAAGTCAAGTAGAATACTGTGCAATACAACAACATATCTACGCACAAAGATTCTCTTTTCTTTACTTCAGTTCCCAACAATCAGAGTTTTAGGTCGTGAAACTGGAACCATTTGTTGGCACAGGGGCAGACCCAGGGTTCAACGCTTCAACAACTCACCAAAAAAACCCTAAATACCAGCCCTTTCAGCAACACCTGCGATGCAGGTGAAGTCTCACCCGAGGTAGAGGCAGGGGGGGTTACAAGACTCAGGTGTCTGTAACCAAGCTAGGACACAGATATATGATTATAACACTTCGCAAAATACTTAGAGATAACATGCATTAGCTTATAAAATTTATTCACATATCATAATAAACCCTAAGGCTAGATCCGCGTAGTAATAATGAAAAAACACACATCACACTTAACATCATAAGTTAGATCTAGCACATTCAACATAAATAAGAACTAAGCATTCATAGATTTATCTATCACATATAACAATTAATGAACTAGAAGATTCACAACATAAACATCATAGCACAAATAAAACCATCAACACATGATATACATGGTTCACCCCAGTGTGAGGCTATGTCCACCAATTGCTTCTTCTTATTTATTAGGCGTCAATCTCTTACATTCGACTGCTCCTGTGCACTGAGCCACAGAGCCAAGCTTCGCATTGGATAAGTGATCTGCACACTAAGCACCAGATCCACCTTCCAAAAATCAGGTCAAGGTACAGAGCCAACTCCTCTATCAAGCACAGAGCCTTACATACATTTTCTATTGCACAAAGCAACTCAAAACTACTTGCCTCTTGCACTTATCCAATTACATCCCCTTCTCCTACTACACATCCTTACAATATTATTTATACTTTTACATTTACAAAAATACCTAATCATGGGTAAACCCATGGGCCGACATCCCATAAACCCTAATACACAAACCCTAATGAACCCCTTACAAAGCCCACAAAATAAGTGAGATCCGCGATCTCAGCTTTTCCTGGGAGCTCTGTCTTCAATCACTACGTCAAATCCAAAAAGCGGTCAAACCTGACCAATGTTTCTTGAAAACTTGGTCGAGGGCCAACAAAAACATCTAGGAAAGTTTCAAATGCATTGGTTAGGATCATATGTGATTAAGCATGTGACAGAGGCAGGTGTTGTGCAGCTAGAAACACTGAATGGAGAAGTCCTCGGAGGAATGGTGAATGACAATCAATTGAAAATTTATAGGGACAACCAACCTATTGCGCATTAGTATGACTTACGTGAGATCCTTTGTATTATAGTAGGCAAAATAAAAAGAAAAAAATAAGAAAAAGTAGAAAAAGGAAAAAGAAGAAAAAGAAATGGAAAAAGAAAAAGAAGAAAAATAAATGGAAAAAATAAAAGAAAACCAAAGGTAAGATAGTAAGAAGTAAAGGAGATACAACAACAGGACCCACACATAAAAAGTGAGTGTTGCGCATATAAAAGAAACAATGTAGAGATATTTAGGTGGGCATAGAAGAAACACATGGAATAGGAATGTAATGACTGTTAAAGGCATTAAAAGGGCATAAACGATGGTTAAAGAGCGTTAATGACAAGTCATAAAGATGACATGTAGCCATAAATGGAAACAACTGTCGGGAATCGTGACAAATTGGCAGTACGAGGTACAAATCCAAAGAAACATATGAGATTAAAGCATCATTAAATCAAGTATTCATCACACCACTGGCATATTAGACAGTTAATTTAGGCACAAAGGGACATGGACAACTGGTGAAGGGGCACAAAAGCTGCAAAGGGTTGACAAGCATTGGTTATTGTCACTTAGAGTTGCATGCGAGTAAGAGAGAGATGAGAAATGTATTGAAGATTTGAGAAAAATGTTGGATATGTGTTATATTATTTACATAGGGGTTCAGGGGCAACGCCCTCGATTTTTTTTTTTACCGGTTTTCATGTTCGTTTTTGGGCGATTTTCGACACATGTTTTTTTGTCGATGGTTTACCATTTCCTATTAAGGAATTATAGTTGTTGAATAATATAGGTCATTGGATTAAGGTTTTGTATTCCACTGGATCCTATATGTATATTTTATTTTAAACAATGTATGATGAGATGAATATAGAAGATGTTGGTTTTCCCAGTTTGGGTTTCCAAGGGAAAAATCTCTATGTAATGTGTGTATTTTCCATTGTATATTTTATGTTCTTTTATTGAAAATCTGTTTCCAGTAAATAATTGTATAAGGTTAAAATCTACATTTGGTATTAGAGTAATTATTGGCTTAAGGGGGATGCCTTTGTGGTCAGTGGTTTGGCTCGGGAGTGTGATAAGCCTTGTTGCAGTGGGAGATCTGCGATAATGATTCTTAAAGTGAAAATAAATGGCGAGCAGTTTGAAAATAGAGATCGAGAAATTTAATGGGAAACATTTTGAGCCATGGAATATCAATATGGAAGATATGTTGGTAGAAAAAGATCAAGGGATCACGGTGAATCTAGGTACTGCACCTACAATAATGTCAATAGTTGACTGGAAAAAAATGGATTGGAAGGATAAGAGCACAATCCGATTATGTCTCTCAGATTCAATATTACTGAATGTGTCAAGGGAAGATACAACCAAGGAGTTATGCAATAAGCTGGGGAACTTATCAGTCTAAGTCCCTGGTAAATAAATTGTTCATGTGGAAGAAGTTGTATAACCTGAGGATGATAGATGGAGACTCTGTGACACAGCATCTGAATGCCTTCAATACTGTGGTAAGTCAGTTATTATCTATTGAGATTAGAATTTGAGATGAAGATAAGTGTATCAGTTTACTGTACTCTTTACCAGACTCATGGGATAGTCTAGTTGTGGGCATAGGTAGTAATACAACTAACTTGAGTTTGGATGAAGTGGTCTCATCCTTGTTGTTGGAGGATATGAGACATAAGAACATGGAAGGACAGAGCACAAATGAATTATTTGCAAGAGGACGTTCCTAGGAAAGAAATAGATCTAAGTCCTCAAGTGGGAGATCTAAATCTAAGGGTATATCTAAATCGCCCGAAATTTTTGTAAAGATATGCTAGAGATGTGGAAAAGAAGGGAACTTCAAGAAGCAATGTAGATCCAAGAATGTTGAGAGAGTGAAGGGATTTGAAGGTGCTCCCTCTATAGAAGAAAATACCTCCAAGGAAGAAGGAGGGGATGTGTAATTGGATTCTTCAATCACACATGCAAATTGTGAGGCATGGCTGGTTGACTCAGGTGCATCCTTTCATATGACTCCCCACAGGGAGTGGTTATGTGAATATGAAAGGTATGATGGAGGTAATGTTTTCCTAGGTGATGATCGACAACCATAATCATAGGATGAGGAAGATTCAAGTTGAGGCTCATAAATGGAAGGATTAGAACACTATCTAGTGTTCTTCACATCCCAAGATTGGCCGGAAATTTGATTTATGTAAGAAAAATGGACAATGCAGGGGTAAAAATAGTATTTGAAAAAGAAACCTGTAGGATTGTTAGAGGAGGAATGGTGTTGCTGAAGGGATTTTTGATTGGAACTCTGCATAATATGCAAGGGATCACTATTAGTGATGGGTGTAATAGTTCCATTGTTCCTGATAATGGATCT
>ML797446.1:269371-298188 GCA_009831015.1 Picea engelmannii
ACTTTTTCAACTTATACTTAAACCATTCAACTATATCCAATGAGAAATGAACAATAGTATAAGAGTTACACCAATACACCATAATACACCATGCACAATATATGAGAAATAATCAATAGTTATTGTTCAAGGGAAGTAATGACATCCAAAGGTAGCTACAGCTTCCAAATGTAAAGGGAGGGATAAAAATCCAAGAGGAAGATACAATCCTCCAATATCAAGAGAGATTTGAACTCTCCATCCTTGCCCCTTCCTTCCACCCAAGAATATATGATAGATAATAGAACTTTATATTGAATCATCACCATCAACCAATCATCACATAAAACATGATAATACTTCCTGAGACTTATTCAATTTCTGCAATTCTTCAATTCTTGGAGTACTCTGATCCTGTAGATAATATTACTCAATGTATTCTCTAAAACTCCTCCAATTTTCACTCCTTGAATCCTCCCCAAAAAGAGGTTATAGAAAGAATGGTAGACTTTATTCAATTCTGGTCTATTCAGGAGAGTGAACTTGCACATAATGCCTCGTGCTCAATAATTAACATCCAATTCTGAAACTTGCACAAAAGAAACTACAGTCCGTACTCTTTCCAATGAAACTTATCCCACTTCATTTGGATTCTCAATGAAGAAGTTATGCCTGTTTTACCCGTAACACTTGTTTATTGACTAGCTTCAGGACTGGTCACAAACCTATCTTCCACAGAGTGTATCTCCATAATTATAGCATAGCAAGAGATGAATTTTTACCAGAGGTACCTTGATATGTATTCTCAGTACCATAGAAATTTCACCATCTGAATCGTTCTAGAAAAAAAAGTTATAGCAAAAATGGTAAGATGACCTGGAAATAACATACCTTAGAACACAACACCAAAAGACTTCATCCTCCCTTGAAATCTGACCTTCTTTACTTCTTATTTCCTCTGAAATTCAACTTGTATCAAAATGAATGTATAATGATGTTTATTTATACCATTTATGTTACTTCCTTTTAACATTAGGGCCGACCTGACACTTTCTTATTTTGTAATTCTTTTCTTTAATTATCTTCAAGGCCTACATGTACTTCCTTTTTCAATTCACTTTGTCATCTTCAAAAATTCATTTCTCCTCAACCATGAGGATCCGCGTGACGTGCCACATACCAACAGAAACAACATGATGTATACTATCCATTCATGGGTGTTTTATATGCATCTGCATTGTCCTTCATGTCCAAATACCTTTATCAATCTTGTGGTCCAAAACCCATGACTAGGGTTCATATCAATGACAACAACCAATCTTCCAACAGGGTTGGTACAACAAGCTATAAGGATAGACTGTGACAATTAGAGTGCATTTTTTCTGGTGAAGAACCCAACTTATCATTCAAAGAAAAATCATATTGATGTTCAATATCACTTTGTGAAAGACATGGTTGAGGAAAAGAAGGTGTTGCTGATGAAGGTGTACAATTTGAAGAATTTTGTAGATTAGTTAACAAAATCTATGAGCACTGAGAAGTTCTCTTGGTGTAGAGGATCTATGGGCATTTTTTCCTTGGATTATTGACTATGTAACCCTATAACCCTCTGTATGGAAAGAAAACAACAAGTGGGAAAATTTTGGATATGAGTTATATTATTTGCACGACTATGGGGGGGGTCACTAGGGGGGTGTAGTGCCCCCAAAATGTTTTTTTTTTACCGATTTTCATGTCCATTTTTGGGTGGTTTTTTGGCACATGGTTTTTCGCCGACAGTTTTCTATTTCTGGTTAAGGAATTAGGGTTGTTGACTAATCCATGCCATTGGATTAGGGTTTTGAATTCCGCTGGATCCTATATGTATATTGTATTGTAAATAATGTATGATGAGATGAATATAGAAGATGTTGGTTTTCCCGGTTTGGGTTTCCAGGGAAAAATATTTGTGTAATGTGTGTATTTTCCATTGTATCTTTTTTGTCTTTTTATTGAAAATATGTTTGCAGTAAATAATTGTACAAGGTTAAAATATACAAAAAAACCTAGAGCTGAAGTAGTTGTCACTGTAAACTAGTTTACATAAATGACACCACTAAAAGAAACAACATCCGTACAAAATAAATCCTGAATAAGAGCTCAAACAGTAGAACCAAAGGTTGAGGAGACTCTGGGAGCATCATCATTGGAGTTGAGGTTTCCTCGAGACTACATTCTACCAAGTAAAGATGATGCCCCACCAATGACATTGCAAAAGATTCCCTACTATGATTTGGTGATGCCTGACATCCCATATGGAGTCATTGTGGACAAAGACATGCTAGGGAGGGTGCCACATATCAAATATGGAGACCATGATATTACAGACATGAAAAGTTCCCCAAACTTGCGCAACACCACTACTTGGAATTGAGGACAAATATAAAAACAAACCAGAGAATACCAGTGCCAAAGGTATGGGCTAGAGGATTGGAGCGAGAAGGCATACTAAACTTGTTTGACATTCCACATTTTTGCCGGAGCAACAAGGTGAATGCATGCGTCAAGTTGTTCTTAACTTGTGTGCATGGAGGTTATTTGTGGTTGGACAATCCAATCTATATAGATACATACTTGATTGCAAGGATCACATGCTTACCAACGCAGGGACAGAATCCAAACTCATTGTTTGCAGACAAGAAAAATGGAAGGACTTTGTCAGAGACAATGAGGGAAAAATTTCAAACAGTTAGAGGTGTGCTTGGGTTGGATGTGATGAGCATAAGAAACCCAACAGTAAGTCTTGCAATGTAGGCATTGGCATGCAAGTTACTGAGAAAATGTAGAAAATACCAAGTGCTAGCGAGAGCGATAGCCTTGACTGAGAAGTGTGTCAAAGGGGTCTTGATGAGTTGAGTGCCTTACTTATGGAACCAATTCCTCATTGAATGCATGTTGGCCCCTGACCAAGTTTTGAGGAAATCTTGGTCAGGTTTGACTACTTTTCAGACTTCGACGCAATGATAGAAGATGGAGCACCCAGGCGGAGCTGAGATCATGGATCTCACTTGTTTTGTGGGCTTTGTGGACCCAACATGGGGTTTTTAGGGTTTTGTAACGAGTTATGGGATGTCAGCCCATGGGTTTACCCATGATTAGGCCTTTTTGTAAATGTAAAATTATAAATAAGATTGTAAGGATGAGTAGTAAAAAGGGGTAGAAGGGGATGTAATTGGCTAAGTGAAAAAGGCAAGTAGTCTTGAGTTGCTTTGTGCAATAAGACATGTATGTAAGGCTCTGTGCTTGATAGAGGAGTTGGCTATGTGACTTGACTTGATTTTGGGAAGGTGGATTTGGTGTTTAGTGCATAGATCACCTGTCTGGTGCGAAGCTGGGTTCTGTGGCTTAGTGCACAGGAGTAGAATAATGTAATATATTGAAGCCTATTAAAGAAGAAGAAGTAGTTGGTGGACGTAGCCCCACACTAGGGTGAACCACATATATCATGTGTTGATGGTTTTCTTTGTGCTATGATGTTTATGCTGTGAATTTTCTTAGTGCATTAGTTGTTATATGTGATATATAGATCTATGGATGCTTATTTCTTATTTATGTTGAATGTGCTAGATCTAACTTATGATGCTAAGTGCGATGTGTATTTTGTCATTGTTACTGTGTCGATCTAGCCTTAGGGTTTTTTCTGCGATGTGAACGAAGTTGATAATTTAATGCATGTTATCTCTAACTACTTTGTGAAGTGTTATAATCACATATTTGTGTCCCAGCTTGGTTACAGACACCTGAGTCCTGTAACCCCCCTTCCTCTACCTCGGGTGAGACTTCTCTTGCTTTGTAGGTGTTGCCGAAAGGGATGGTAGTTAGGGTTTTGTTGGTGCACCGTTGAATCATTGAACCCTAGGTCTACCCCTGTACCAAGTTCAACAAATGGTTCCATTGTCGGGACCTGAAACTGTGATTGCTAGGAACTGAAGTAAAGAAAAGAGAATCTTTGTGCGTAGATCCGCTGCTATAGTGCGCAATATTTTTCTTGACTTGTGAAGCTCTGTGCTAAGAAAGAAACCCGATATAAGGTAAGATATTGAAAGAGGTAAAGCTTTGTGCTTTGATAAGAGTAAGATAAGTGGAAATTTTTGTTTCGAAAGCATGAATTTAAGTATGTCTAATAGATTATGTCCTAGTCTGAAATCTAGGGCGCAACAGGAAGAAAGAGTTGATCTAAGTAAGGCTAATAGAAATGAAGAAATAAATGTTATTCCTATGCATAGAAAGACTTTTTGGACTAATAATTGGATGTAGGAACCTAGAAAGAATTTTTTCATATTGTAGGTCCAACACTGTGATCCTAGTATGCAGTACAAGAGGAAGAGAGGATTAACCCTGTGTTATAAATGAAGAAGACCAGGATATCTTGCTAAGGAATGCCCTGGTATAGGTCCTATTTTTATTTGTTGTAAAATTATTGGTCATGAGGTTGAGGATTTCCCAAGGATGATTGTTAGAGTTGAACAAATGAACATGAGTCAAGAGAATAAGAGCACGTTAGAAAATAAGAAAGAGAAAGGATCAGAGAAAGTTTAGACTACATTAGTACAATTAAAATAAGTAATGAATGATCACAAAGATGTCAGTTTTCTAGAGATCATGAAAGAAAAACATCACATAGATACAAGAATAGGAGACTTCGACATATACTATGTCTTGGATGAGTAAACACCATTGAATATTATGACAGAAAACACTTGGGAAATTTTGGGAAATCCTACTTTGGTACCTTCACTGGGAAGGATAGGATTGTTTAAAGGAAATATGATAACCCTATGTGGAAGAGTTACTAATTTACCTGTTATTATTCATGGAACATCGACAAAAGAGGAATTTGAAGTTATTAGGTTTGTTGAGAACAATGCCCCTTTCCCTCTTTTGTTAGGAAAGAATTGGATTGAGAAGGATCAGATTAGAAGGAAAATAGAGGAAGAAGCTACAGAAAAGAAAAAGAAAGAACTAAGGGATTTCATAGCTAGGAAAATAGATCGACTGATAGAAGAATGAGAAGTTAATTCGAAGCAACAGAAGGTAGGAGAATTAGTTGTCGAGGTTGTGTTATCACTCTAGGAGTCCCTCTAGGTTGTAATTCGAAGAAACATGGTAACTTAACTAATATTTTAATGGTGTATTGTATTGGATCAAGATGAATAACTTACTCACTGGTTTCCACTCTCTTAATAAAACTTAAGTATTACGAGGTAAGACAAGGCTTTCAAGAGCTTCTAATCAGAGGGTTTACTGAGTCAGGTGGGTTAAGAAAAATAACTATATCAATTAGACCATACACATTTAAAACATATATGATGGACAAATATAACTAGCAATGATTACTTATGAATCTTTGTTTATGAAATCAAAAGGTGAGATGATAATCACCAACAATTTAAATAAACTCAAACAGAGAACATAGTTCAATCATAAGTTCAGAAAGCATAGGAAAGATGGAAATCTGAAAACAACAATGAAAGAAGCTTATATATATATATATATATATATATATATATATATATATATATATATATATATATATAAGGTCTTATTACAATAATATCAGCATAGTGTAGTATCCAAAATCAAACCCTTCTTCCTTAGAAGTCATAGGCTTTATAGCCTTTACAATAAAATTCAAGATCCTATAAAACTGGATCTGAGATGCCTAAAATGGAACAAAATCAAGAGATCATAAATGTAGAATCAAATAATGTTTTGAGTATCAATCCCTGATCAAAATAGTCTTCAACAATCTTCGACCTTCATTAGCAATCTTCTATGCATGATAAAATACTTCAAAATCTTTCTTTGTCAGTTGAGCAATTTTGGCCAAAAATCGAAAGGCCACTTGGTCTTCTTGCCTTGTTATCTACCTTAAAAGATGGAAAAATATGTTGTTTTGTATCCCTTTAATTATTATCCTTCATTAATCACCATCCCCATATGATATGGAAACAAAAATGCTAGATCTGAGCAAAAATATTAGCGTTCTGCCATTTCCTGTGCTTTCGGTGGTTTGGAGGAAAAAGGTTCATGGAGGGTAAGCTGCTGAAAGATCTATTTTCTGTGGCTAAGTAGACCTTTTGAAACTTGCGCAAGCTGTCGAAACCACAGGCTTTGCAAATCTTTAGCAAAATTTCAAAAATGAAATTCTTCCCGAGTTTTGATTTTCTAGGTTATTCATTGAGGTTTCCTGCAGCCTCTATTAGATCCTCCAATCCTGGATGAGCTATAGGCTTTTCATATTTAAGTATAAGTTTAGCTCTCAGCTTCCTAGTTACCTTATGCAATTTCTTGTTTTCTTCAAGTAGCTTTTTGTTCTTCTTCTCCAATTTAACATGCATTTTAGCCAATTTTTGAAAGCAATCTCTTACCTCTGTTGATGTCCTTGTGATAGTTTCATTTTGGGATTTGACCACCCTATCTAGAAGCTTCAATTACATGAATTCTTCCTCAAGCCTTTTGATCTTCTTTGATGTTGATTTGTTGTACTTGCTTGTTGATGCTTCAGGGACGTCAGGATCAGGAGCTTCATGTGTTTCTTCAGGAGCTTGAAGATGAGGAGCTTCAAACTCAGAAATTTGAGTTCCAGGTGTTGTTTCTTCAAAAATAGGTTGCTCATATATCTTTTTTCCTACAGGCTCTACCTCCTCCTCTAATCTATTTAAGGCAGATTCAAGATATTTTTGTAAGGTGTACTAGTTTTCTCTTCTGTAGCTTGGCTAAAAACAAGCTTATTTTTAGCTCCCTTGGTCTTAAAAGAAGAGGTTGTATCCTCTGCAATCACTGGGGAAATGGATATTCGTTTCCTCTTTCTTCTCCTGGGTGTTGAATATTTCTCTGATGAAGTTTTCTTCTTGTCCTTGGGCTGGGGTTCTGGTTCAAATTCTCCCCAGAAGAGAATATGCTCCTAATTCTTATCCCTCCTCTGCAATTCTTCAAGCACTATGAGTTTGATGAGGCTATGATGGAAAATCCTACCCCACACCTTACTAGGGTTGGCCTGAACTTGATGTGCTATTTTTGTCAAACTTCTATGGAGGTAGAAGGACAGATTCAAAGGACACCTCCCTGTGAAATGGTTCATGAGCTTGAAATCGTAGAGCATCACTCTACCATATCTACCCTCACATGTAATATATAATTGTATTTCTTTGAGAAAGTGTTTCCATTTTCCCTCCAAGTAGGATCTAGGGCTATCTTTCTTCCAAATAATACACTTGTGCTTAAGCTTGAGATAAGACCTGGACTTAATGTCTTTAGTAATGGTTGTTTTAAACCATCTTTCACCAGTCCTAGGTATTTCTATTGCTGCTCCAACAATGGCCTCATCAACCTGTATTTCAACTGTTCCTACCTTGGCTTTGGCTCCATCAAAAGTTAAGGAAAATGCCTCAGCCACTCCTTGGTGAAAACCTTGAAGTTTTTCACAATATATGTAACAACCAACATCTCTGAACATATGACAAATCTTAGGGTGAGATTTCTAATATGTTATGTCATTGAGCTCTTTCCTGAGCGCACTTCCTTCGGAATCCATGTTCAAAAAGCTGTCAATACCTGCAAACACTAAAAACAAGCTTTGAATGGAAAACCAGTGTTGATGGAGGGAGGAATGGAAATCAAATGGAGAGGAAAAAGTGGGACATGCGATTGGGTTGGATAGATGGCCAGGTCAATTAAGATAGAATGTGGTGTGTTTAGCTGGTGAAATAGATAATGGCAGATGACTTCTGATGATGACAGGGTTCCAAAATGACAACAAGGGTTTCGAAATTGACCTTTGATGGTTTCATATTTTTTAGCAAGTCATGGATGTCAACTGATATAGATTGCACAAATCATGTTAAGATATGTCTAAAAATATTTTAGGCAACATTAGAAATCATCATGACGTGTGTACTTTAATCTCAGAGAGTCTGGCCGTACGTGTTAACCATTAGCAAAACTCGCGCTTTCAGTAGCTTATAGGACCCTGTGTCTGCCCTTTTAGCTACTGAAATTGATACCTTTCGGTAGCTTAGAACACAAAAAAATTAGACCCTTAGATGCCGAAAGCTAATATTTAACATTTTTACACTCAAAGTACAAACCATTTATTTCTCGACAAGATCAGACTATGATTCATATTTAAGGCTCTAAAACCTTAAAAAAATTAAGATCCACCATCTAATGACCAACCTATCACCTAATTACAAGGTAAAATATGAAAATTATTTGGGGAGTTAACAACTGGCTCTTACTGGGGATGAAATCCTCCCTGTGAGGTTTCAAGAACCACAGACTTGTTGCCTTTCCTAAAAAGAAACAAATTCAAACTGAACCTAGACTCTAGTGTTCCATTGGGCATGGAGTTATTTGCAAAACTGACAGAAAAGAAATTATATTTACAATGGAAGGATTTTAGAAATCCTTAATGAAAATAAAGTTTGAGAAAACACCCATTAACTGGGCCACCAAATACCTCTTCATTCTTCTGCAGCAATACAACTGCAACTGTATCATATGAGGAAAATGAGAAAATGTAGAAGTCTTTGGTGTAGTATGAGCTGATCAGAGTAGGGGTTGTCATGATGGCCTGCTTAATTTCTTCAAAAGAACTTCTTGCACTACCAGTCCATTTAATTTCAGACTCCTTTCTCAACATGGAAGTAATATGCTTAACCAATTCAGAAAAATTTGGAATGAATCTCCTGATAAAATTTATTTTACCAAGGAAGGATTGGATGTCCTTCTTGGATCTTGGTATAGACAATTTCTGAATTTCTTCAACTCGGGCTGGATCAATATTCACACCTTCAGCAGTAACAATATGGGCCAGAATCTTACCCTCCTTGAGAGAAAACTATGATTTCTTTGGATTTAATGAAATCCCATACTTTCTGCACTTCAAGAACGCCTTTCTTAAATGCTGCAAATGTTCTTTATGGCTGTCAGAAAAAAAATGTTATATCATCCAAATATATCAAAACAAATTTATCTTTCTCGCCTATGAATGCAATATCCATGGACGTTTGAAAGGTGGCCCCAACATTCATCAGCCCAAAGGGAATCTTGGCATACATAAAAGTACCCCAAGGGGTTGTGAAGGCTGTTTTCTCTCTGTCATCTGGGTGTACTGAAATTTGGTTATATCCTGAGAACCCATCAATAAAAGACATAACACTAGCTCCAGACACTCTTTGCAAGATATGCTCCATCTTGGGCAAAGGGTAATTGTCTTTTTTGGAAAACTTGTTCAAGTTCCTGAAGTTCACACACAACCTAATCTCTCCATTCTTCTTCCTAACAGGAACTAGATTAGAAACCCACTCAGAATATCTAAGTGGGATGATGATATGAGTATTCAATAATTTTTTAATTTCTTTCTTCATTATAGGTTAAAGAAGAGAGCTGATAGATCTCAGTTTTTGTTTGAATGGAGTGGCTTCTTTCTTCAGGGGAATCTTATGTTCAATTACTTGAGTATCATAGGTCTTTAGATCACTATACTCCCATGCAAAAATGTCTGAAAATTATTTCATCAGGATGCCATATTCCTCTCTCTGTTCTGCAGTGAAATGTGTGGACAGATTTATAGTTTTTGGGAATTTTTCCTCTCCTAAATTGTATTGAAAAACAACAGGGTCTTCCTCTTTCTTATCAGGTTTCAAGGGCACATCATTCTGGTCAAAAAGATTCTCAAGAGGTAAATCCTCTAGGAATTTGATTATTTGAAAGTTGAATGATATCATGGCGCCCTATTTTGTCTTTCAATTTATCCTTTTTGACCTTTTCAATATTTTCATTTTCATGATCTATATAGAGGGCTGAAAACTCATCTATGAATTTTAAAAATATGACCAATTCCTCATCATCTTCAAACACTTTCCAAAATTGCACATTGTTTGGCAAATAAGGTCTATATTTTACTTGGATTTCATAATTAAGCTTTGCTCGCATAGGTGGATTGAAAGTACTGGCTGAGACCGCTAATGAATCAACAAGTTGATTCATAGCTCTAGGAATATATGAAATATTAAAATCTAGAAAAGAATCAATGAGATTCCATACCTCATCTCTGTATGCCTTAAGCCTGACATGCTTAGCTTGAAAAGTGCTCTTGATTTGTTGGATTATCAGGTCAGCATCTCCAAATACTTTCAGCCTCTGAATTTTCATATCCTTAGTGTAAATGTGTTGACATGCACATAATAGATCTATCTAAACAATGATACACACATTTGCAGAGATAATTGGAAAAAGAAGAAGAAGGAGAGAAAGAATGGAAAGAATTCTCATTAACCGTTGTGAATAATGAATAATTTACACATGATATACTCTGTATAACTCAATGAGTTCGACTTGAGATGAACCAAGTCGCCATAGTGGTGGTATAGAGTGATCTGGACACACACCAACAGTTACATGAGTGAACTGCCACCTATTCTAGTCTCTTAGGCAGTTACGGGAGTGAACTGCCACCTAGTTGAGTTAACTAGTCAACTAGTCTTCAGTTAACTGACTGAACAGAAAGTAGTGAGGAGTTAACTCAAGGAATCAAGGCTAATGCGACACTTTGGTGATGATACCAAGGCAAGGTCGAATTAACATGGTGATGATCCCAATGTTGCATGGTGATGATCCCAATGCAACATCTAAACTCAACTCAACTAGTCAAACTGAAGTGTGAAACAAAAGAGAATATTCTCCAGGTGGAATATTCTCTCCTAAAATATAGGAGTCTGGATAATGAATAATTAGGACTAATAAACAAATAAAAACCTTAGGAAAAAGAAATCCTAGGTGTGTTTGAAGTAACTCCAACACCCCCCCCGAACATCACTATGGTGAAAATAAAGATTGGGTCCCAACAACGAGGCCATGTTAGGTACCCAAGTACAAAAGATACACTGAAAAAAAAGTGAGGAAAGAGGGAAAACCTCATGGGAAACCCCCCCCCTCTGTTGATGTTTAGAAAACATCGGGAAGACATTCTCTAAAGATAATAATTAATAATACAATTATTGTTGATTATTAAATATAGTATATTATAAGTAAATGATAATAATAAATAGTTGTTGATTATTCAAGGGACGCATCCGTTCATGGATGGTCACCTTATGTTCCCTATATATGGAACACTCATTATTGTAATAATATATCAAATATCTCTCATATCTCATATGAATAAAAACCAACATGGTATCAGAGAAGGATTGGGCTAACTCCCTCACAAGAGGGCCCATGATCATGAAAGAAAGTTGCTTCTTGTTTTAGTTGTGTGAATTCTCCAGGGCTTGAATTCTCTTCTTCAACTTGGGTCCCCGACCCTGTCATAATATGGGTGAATTTAGCACTCATATGATTAGTTATATCATTGATATTTCTTTCGATTCGATGAAGCTGAGAGAGAGGATTGGGTTCTAAACAAGAGTTTCTCATGCTGCAACTTCCACTCATGATTGAACGCTCCAGAATAACAAGATGGGAGACTCTGATCATCGGCAGTAGCATGAACTTAATACATTGGTACCGTTGGAGCTCTTGCTAGGTTCTTTTGATGTGTTATCTCACCTTCCATTTAACACATCACAATACGATCAACTAGGCGAACGATGCAGATCATTGGGCCGTGATATCGAGACAATCCGGCGGGAGAAACCTGTAATTAGGATCTTCGACATAGAAATCAATGGAGAAACCAAGAGCCTAAATTCTTGCGCTGGTGTTTTACGTGAAAACTCCAAACGAGTAATCAACCATGGAGTAATATTGTCGGAGATTGGTTCAGTGGAAAATGGGCCCGAAGGTAAGAAGGCAATATCATTCGTCGAAAGTGCGAAATTCGAATGTCGATATTGTTGCAGGGTTTTCCCGACATGTCAAGCTCTGGGTGGCCATCGGAATGCCCATAAACGAGAGAGGAACTGGGAAATGACGCAGTTTTGGTGATCTCCCTCTGCCAGTTTAAGCCATTCAAGAAAGTGGTACATGTATAATAGTCTTGATCTGTTTAGCTGGGAGAGACTGTCCGGATCTTATTTATTTTCACCACACGACACGAGGGATCATACTGTTTATGGTGACTTAATACCCGAGTCGTGCAGCGGTTTATGGTTCTCAAGATAGATCTACATGAGATGAAAGATATTTTCGATGGTGGTCGAAATTGTTACCTTGATCGCCTAGAATCCAATGATTACAAGGACTTGGAGGAAAGAGAAGTTTCCCAAGGAGGGAGACATGGTTTCATGCATGTACATGGTGTCATTTATTGATTCATGGTTCCTTCAAATAGTCAGATGAAGGAAACGAGATATTGGTTTCATGAGGAAACTTCGATATGTCTTTTGAGACATTGGTTTCATGTGGGAAACTCGATATATCGAATATGGTTCAAGATGACATTCCTTTTTCAGAGGGAGACAATTTAGTCTATTGATCAAATTTGAGCTTGTTGATCCTATAGCTCTAGTTAATGTTTCCAGAGATATTACAGTAGGTCGAAAGAGACTTGCATGGGCTCATTAGAATCTGCAAGAGGCATAAGAACATGCAGCTCCTCATGGTACCTTCCGAGAGAGCAAGAGAGATGTCTCCCAAGACTGACAGACTAGTGTTATGAGTCTAGGGTGAAGTTTGTATACTTCAAAGACAAGAGTGGCATGTTGTAGAATGTATCTCTCATTGAGAAGGAGTGTTGATGTTTAGACAACATCGGGAAGACATTCTCTAAAGATAATAATTAATAATACAATTATTATTGATTATTAAATATAGTATATTATAAGTAAATGATAATAATAAATAGTTGTTGATTATTCAAGGGACGCATCCGTTCATGGATGGTCACCTTATGTTCCCTATATATGGAACACTCATTATTGTAATAATATATTGAATATCTCTCATATCTCATATGAATAAAAACCAACACCCTCAAGGTACAATGTATGTAAAAAAAAAGAACTACAGTTGCTAGGTAGCTGTGTCCTTCACTCCAAAACGGCCTCGCAGAGAATGGAATTTCTTCTCAGTGAAGGTCTTGGTGAAAATATCTGCCATATGTTCTGCTGAAGGACATAACTGTAAGTCGATGATACCCTCATGTACTAAGCCCCAGATGTAGTGCATGTTGATATTGATGTGCTTCGTCCACTGCCTCTAAACTGGATCTCTGCAGAACTTTCGAGTACTCTGGTTGTCACACCATATGATGATCGACTGATGAAACTGAATGCCCAACTCAATGAGAAAATGTTGTAGACACATAGCCTAAATGGTTATGTTAACTACCCCTCTGTACTCTACCTCGACTAAAGATAGAGAAATGGTAGCTTGTTTCTTGCTTGACCAACAGATAGGCCCAGAAGCAAGACTGAGTGAGTAACCAGATGTGGACTTGCGATCAGTGCTATCGCTAGCCTAGTCAGAATCAATAAAACCAATGAGATCTAATGTAGAGTCTTCTGCATAATGAATCCCAAAGGTGATGGTGCCCTATACGTATCAAAGGATACGCTTTGCAGCTTTCCAATGTAGCTCATGCAACTCCTGCATGAACCTAGAAACTGCACCAACTGCATATAAGAGGTCTGGTCTAGAGTGTGTGAGATACAACAAGCTCCCGACTAGCTGTATGTATAGTGTGCTATCAACCAATGGAGTATCCCTTCCATCCTCAAGTTTGACTCCTGATAGGAAAGGAGTCGGAGCAGACTTGTAGTCTGTCATGTGAAATCTCTCAAGGAGATCTCATGCATACTTGGCTTGAGATAGTTTGATGCCTGATGCATCCTGACTGATCTCAAGTCCAAGGAAGAAGTGTAGTGGAACCATGTCCATCATCAAAAACCTGTCATGAAGAATCCTCTTGATTGCAGCTATCGCTGAAGTCGAGCAACCAGTGATCAACAAATCATTGACATACATAACTAAAAGTATAAGTGAATTAGTCGTCCTGAGCATGTATACATTCGGGTCTGATTTACAATGTACCAAGTTCTGTGACAATAGGTAGGAGTCCATCTTGGCATACCATGCCCTTGGAGCCTACTTGATGCCATAAAGTGACTTCTTCAGTCGACAGACCAAAGATGAGTCCTGCATAAATCCCCGGGGCTGCTCCATGTAGATCTCCTCAGACAGATCACCGTGAAGAAATGCATTCTTCACATCCATCTGATGGACTTACCATACCTTGGTTACTGCAATGGAAATTACCAATTGTATGGAATCCATCTTCGCTACTAGAGTGAAGGTCTCATCATAGTCAATACCATGAACCTATTAAAAGCCTTTGGCGACAAGCCTGGCATTGTATCCGCTGATCTGTCCATCTGTTGCGCTCTTGGTCCTATAGACCCATCTGCATCTGACAAGTTTCCTCCCAGAAGGAAGGGGAACCAGATCCCAAGTCTGGTTCTCGAGGAGGGAGTTGTACTCCTTCTGCATGGTGGATTCCCAAAAGGGATTTCCAGCAGCCTCACCATAAGACTATGGATCTGAAGACTGAACCAAGAAAATATGCCTAGAAGGCAATGGTTCAATGGCAGTGAGTGCAATAGGAGTCTCCTCGAAATCATATCGAGTCCTCCTAGTATCGATTGGATCACCAACGAGATCCCCTGTATCCTGAAGAGTAGTCTGTGCCCACTTGGGCCTCTGCTCTGGCTCTACAACTGCATTTGACTATACTGACTCTGAATTTGAATCATCTGAGTCCTCTAAATAAAAAATATCATCTGAAGAAGAGTCAACATGTGCATGTTCATCATCTCGGATAGGTGGAAGAGTGAAGGTGTCTGCATGCGACTACTGAGGTACATGAGAGACACTTTCCTTGAATTGGACACTACACTCAATGATGAGTCATTTCGAGGAAAGATCAATAAGACAATATCCCTTCACACCGTTGGGGTATCCAAAAAAAATGCACTCAGTGCTCCGTGGATCAAGTGTCTTCCTCTTTTCAAAGGGAATCCAGGCCCATGCATGTGAACCAAAAATGCGAAAGTGGGCCACTTCCGGTTTGAGGCCGCTCCAAGCCTCGTAGGGGGTCTTATCCTTGACAGATCTATGAGGAGATCTATTTTGGATGTATGTTGCACAGTTAAGTGCTTCATACCATAGTCTCTGTGGTAGTGACTTTGCATGCAACATGCAAGATGCCATCTCCTTTAGAGATATGCTTTTCCGCTCAGCAACTCTGTTTTTTTGCGGAGTGTAGGGAACTATATGCTGCAACTGAATCCCTACCTCATGGAAAAGATTATGAATATCATGATTCACATACTCTCCCCCGTTATTAGTTTAGAGGACTTTGATCTTCTTTCCGGACTGTGTCTCAACCAAATCTTTGAAATTTTTGAGGTGTTGAAAGACCTCGGATTTTTGCCTGAGAAAGTAGAACCAAGTAAAACGTGAGAAATAATCAACAAAAATGAGAACAAAACTCTCTTTGTTGATGTATGGATGCGGAAAAGGACCCATAAGGTCACTATGGATCAGATCTAAAGGTGCGGAAGCTTGCTGAGACTTTCCTTTGTCAAATTTCTCTTGAGGGTGTTTTCCGAGAACACATCCCTCACATACTCCATTGGAGAAATGGATGTCTGGTAGACCATCAACTAATATGTGCTTTCTAAGATGTTGCATGTATCTAAAATTCAAATGTCCAAACCTTTTGTGCCATATCCTACTACTTTCATCAGCATGAGTAAGTAGTAAAGCATAATCAGATTCAATGAATTCAGAAAATGTATACAATCTAGACTGATGATTTACCTCATCGGTAGCAACCCTGGAGTTGGTTTGCATGCCGTAGATGTCCACGACATTTGGTGTGAATATTAATTTATTTCTAGTTCCGTAATTTTTCATCTGATACACAGAGAGAAGTTTGATAGAAAGCTTGGGAACATGCAACACGTTCTCGAAGCTTCCGTTGGTGAGTTCAATCCTTCCTTTGCCGGTGACTTCGACAGAAGATTTGTCCCACATCAGAATAGGAAGACCTTTGCATGCATCCAAAGAAGACTAGACTACTTTTGAGGAAACCATGTGATGTGATGCTCCTGAATCTACGATCCAAGCATCGGGAGAGGAGGTGATGGAAATCAACGCATGGCTAGAATTGCCTTTCTTGGAATTCAGATCTTCTGGCTTCTTCTTCTTTGCACCCTCAGGGATGCGATATCAAAGGTTGTTTTGCTGAAGTATCTGAGACATCAGATCTATTTTCTTTTGCATGCATGCGGATTCCAAATGGAATCCTTTGTGACAATATGTGCATTTCTCTCCTTTTCTTCCCTTTTCTCCTTTGGATCTAGAGGCATCGGTGAAGGGTTTTGTGTGCCCTTCCTTCTTCGTATGTGCATGAGATTTCCACTTATATTTATCTTTATATTTTTGATATTTGTGGCTGCCAGCATGCACAGTGAGTGCATGTGCCCTTAGGCCTTTGATTGCACCCATGTTGATGAGCTTGGTTTGCCCTTGTGTCAAGCATTCGATAAAGTCCTCAAGTGAAGGCATCTTCTAGGTGGATCCAGAGGTGAATCTAACAGTATGGAGTGTGGATATGAATACATAGAATTCAGGTCCAAGCTTGGAGAGAATTGTGAGAACCATTTGTTTCTCCTCCTTCTATTTATCAACCCCGCAAGCTTTGAGTTGCAACAGTAAATCCTTGAATTTTGTAAAGAAATCTTGGATATTATCGAAGCTTTTTGGATCCAATGTGAGAAGCTCCACCTTCAAAATGTGTCCCCCCATATCATCTTGTTTTCCAAAGAGCCCTTCCAATATGGTCCAGGCTTCATTGGGAGTCTTACAGGAAGATATATGAAAAAGGAGATCGAGAGAAATAAGACTGCAAATTGTTCTGAGTGCCTCATTCATGCGATTTAAGTACTTGGATTTTTCTATGGCTGATGTCGGTTATGTATCTGTATTCATGGTTAACCTATACAATCCTCTGTATCAGAGATGTATGGCTATTTTCTCCTTCCATGCAAAATAGTTGTAAGGTGTAAGAATGAATTATTTTTGGAATTCCATCTTTCCGCTGTCTTCAATCTTTTGTACCTGCAAACAAATTTGGTGTAGCTTTTGCTTAGCAGTCTGCCAGCTTTGATACCATTTAAATGTGTTGAACTGCACATAATATATCTAGCTAAACAATTATACACACATTTGCAGAGAGAATTGGAAAAATAAGAAGAAGGAGAGAAAGAATGGAAATAATTCTCATTAACCGTTGTGAATAATGAATACTTTACACATGATATACTCTGTATAACTTAATGAGTTCGACTTGAGGTGAACCAAGTCACCATAGTGGTGGTCTAGAGTGATCTGGATACACACCAATAGTTACAAGAGTGAACTTCCACCTATTCTAGTCTCTCAGACAGTTACGGGAGTGAACTGCCACCTAGTTGAGTTAACTAGTCAACTAGTCTTCAGTTAACTGACTGAATAGAAAGTAGTGAGGAGTTAACTCAAGGAATCAAGGCTAATTTGCCACTTTGGTGATGATACCAAGGCAAGGTCGAATTAGCATGGTGATGATCCCAATGTTGCATGGTGATGATCCTAATGCAACATCTAAACTCAACTCAACTAGTCAAACTGAAGTGTGAACCGAAAGAGAATATTCTCCAGGTGGAATATTCTCTCCTAAAATATAGGAGACTGGATAATGACTAATTATGACTAATAAAAAAATAAAAAACTTAGGAAAAAGATATCCTAGGTGTGTGTAAAGTAACTCCAACACTTAGCAGCGTTCAAGCCCAAGACCAAGGCCTCGTACTCTGCTATGTTGTTTTTCACTTTGAAATCCAACTTGAAGGACAAATTAATGGTTTCTTTAGAAGGCGAGATAAATACTACACCTGCTCCTGCAGACTCTTTCGAACAAGCTCCATCAAAAAACATGCTCCATATGGGAGTGCTTTCTACTTCAGGAGATTTACAAATAGGTTTTCTGAGCTATAATGATGATGACAAAGAATCATCAATCTGAAGTATAAAAGACCCCAAACCTACATCAAATGAGTATATGGGATGATTAGCGGGCTCCTTCTCAACACTGATTATATAATCGAATTGGGCTTCCCTGTACAATCTCCTTTGTTATCCTCCAAAAACTGGGACAATTGCATAAGAGAGGTCATTTTGCAAGGTTCCCCCTAACCTCTTTATCCATGCTCTAGAAAATAACATACCAAATTTGGGTGGCACGTCGGCTACCACTATGTCCATCACCATGCTTCTCATTGGTAATTGAGATAAAGGAATAGCCAAATCTTTTATCAAACCAATGCATTTAACCTTCCTAGAATAAAAGGAAAATAAATGATGATAAGACTTGGTAATCTCTAAACCCAAGTCATCCATAAATTCTTTTGGCATAAGGTTATGGGAAGCTCTTGTATCTAGAAGGCAGTTATGTAAAATTTTGTCATGGATGTTCAAGGAAACATAGAATGGTGGAGAGGTTTCCTCAGGGTCTTCAACCAATGGACTAAATACAATGGTAGGCTTGTCATCTTGGAGATTTACAGCATCAACAACAATTGGCATGGGTTTAGGCTCAAGGGATTTGAGGATGGTTTGTTTGCAAGTATCATTCTTCATTAATTCCATGAGAGGTATAGGGATTTTAACTTTCTAGATTTCCGATTCAAAGCTAAAAGAGAAAGGGACTTTGTCAAGGTTCTTTAACTCTTGTACATGAGCTTTAAGAAATGTTTGATTCTTGGCTTGAACTTGATCTTTTCTTAGTTTCTATTTTGAATGGGAAACAATCTTCTTGGGAGGAGACTGCTCATCTTTCTTATCATTAGTCTCTTTAGATCTGAGATTGTATCTATTCTGATCACCAGTTTGACAAATAGATTCCTCATTTGAATCTTGATTAGCTTGATGACTGAGTAAGGCTTCTTGATAGGAAACCTGTGTTAAGAAAGAAGCATCTCCTTTGTCTCCCAAACAATGGATCTCATCATTTTCTTCAGGCTGATCCTCCTCCATTACTATATTCTAAAAAGGGGCTTTGATATTCTGCTCTTCATTTGCATTTCTATTCCTCTGTAAAATCTGTTGTTTCTCATTATTTCTTCTATATGGATTTGGATTTCGAGGAATGAAAGTATTAGGCTCTCTACCTTTTGAAGGTTGTTTATTTTTGAGCTTCATTTTGGACAATTATGAAGACAATGACTCAATCATCTTATCCATTTTCTCCATGTTAGGATCAACACTTGATGAAGAAGCTTCTCCCCTTTGTTTTCTTCTTTCTCCTATGCCTTTCAACTTTTTTGCAGCCAAGATATTTGATTCCACCTCAAGTGCTGCATCCTACATGTCTGCCAATGTAATAGTCCTTCTTTCTCTAAGAAGCAAACAAAATTCAGCATCAAAAGCATTTGCATATGTGATATTTGTAGAGGTAGTGGTTGGATTGATTTCAGTTAGAATCTTATTGTACATTCTATTGAATTTCTTGGTGAAATCTGACACTGATTGAACACTCTCCCTTCTCAAGTTTCCAAATTCTGTAATGTAATACAAAAAAGATTTCTTATCCCCCCATTGTTTTAAGAAAGTGTCATCTAACACTTCAATTCCTGTTATTGATCCCGAGGTTAATTCTATGAACCACCCTCTGGCCCCTCCATCTAATATTTGTACAAAAACTCTCATCCACACATCTTCATCTGTGATATTTAAGTTATCAGCATAACTGTAAAACAATTCGAGATGCTCTTCAGCTGTGACCTCTTATATCCCAGAAAATTTTGGCATATAATTTGATAGTCTCCAGTAGGCATAGAATTTAAGGATTAGGTAACACTAAAGGGGCATATCTAGCAGCTATAATTCTTTCCATATTAGTGGGATTTTGAGGTGTTGCTGCCATGATAACAGTAGAGGTGGCTGGACTAGAAGTTTGGATTACTAGGGGTTGATATGAGGCTAATATTGGAGGTGAGGTAATAGGAGAAGAATGTATTTTTGGACTTGCACATGATGGATGAAAATAAGAGGCTTTGTAAAACTCAGTCAATAGCTTGGCAAGGTTTTCTTTTCCTTTGACAAACAATTCTTATAGGACAAGTTCAACTGCAGGAAGATTTGTATGAATAGAGGTAGAATTGGCTTCAGTTTCAGATTAAGAAGAGTCTACAGAGGATGAGAAGATGTCTTCTACAAAAAAAGGTGAACTATCTTCTTGAGTTAGATCAGATAATCCCTAATCTACTGAAACTATCTTCTCACTGTCAATTTATGAACCTATAGCTTCAACAATTGTTGGTTTTATTAATGTATTTTCTGGAAAATACACATAGGTATTTCTGGATATACTTGAACTTGAAACTCCCTTATGCAATTCCTTTCCATATTTGATGATCCTCTTAGGATCAGATACTGGATCAATTAGTGGCTGCTACAGATTTGATCGAGTATGTGCTTTCTTAGGAGCCACAATTCACCAATGGAGTCGCCAGATAGAAGATTACAACCAAAATAATGATGCCCAACCTTTGTCTATCATCAAAGTTGGGACTATGTCGTCTCCCAGGGAATCTTGCTTCTCACTCCTCTCCCCGGCAATGGTGCCAATTTGTTATCACTCCAGGAGTCCCTCTAGGTTGTAATTTGAATAATCCTATTAACATAACTAATATTTTAATGGTGTATTGTATTAGATCAAGATGAATAAATCACTCACTGGTTTCCACTCTCTTAAGACAACTTAAGCATATACCAGGTAAGACAAGGATTTCAAGAGTTGCTAATCAGAGGGTTTACTGAATCAGGTGGGTGAAGAAAACTAACTATATCAATCAGACCATACACGTTTAAAACATATATGATGGACAACTATAACTAGCAATGATTACTTATGAATCTTTGTTTATGAAATCAAAAGGTGAGATGAAAGTCACCAACAATTTAAGTAAACTCAGACAGAGAACAAAGTTCAATCGTAAGTTCATAAAGCATAGGAAAGATGGAAATCTGACAACAACAATGAAAGAAGCTTGTGGAGCTGAATATATATCAAAAAGAGGTATTGTTACAATAATAGCAGCATAGTGTAGTATCCAAAATCGAACCCTTCTTCCTTAGAAGTCATAGGCTTTATAGCCTTTACAATAAAATTCAAGATCCTATAAAACTGGATCTGAGATGCCTAAAATTGAAAAAAATCAAGAGATCATAAATGTAGAATCAAATCCTATTTTGAGGATCAATCCCTGATCAAAATAGTCTTCAACAATCTTCGACCTTCATTAGCAATCTTCTATGGATGATAAAATACTTAGAAATCTTTCCTTGACAGTTGAGCAATTTTGGCCAAAATTAGAAAGGCCACTTATCCCTTGTTATCTGCCTTAAAAGATGGAAAAAGATGTTGATCTGTATCCCTTTAATTCTTATCTTTAATTAATCACCATCCCCATATGATCTGGAAACAAACATGCTCAATCTGAGAAAAAAGATTATCATTCTTCTAGTTCCTCTTCTTTCGGTGGTTTGGAGGAAAAAAATCATGGAGGGTAAGCTGCCGAAAGCTCTATTTTTAGTGGCTAAGAAGACCTTTTGAAACTTGTGCAAGTTGCAGAAACCGTAGGCTTTGAAAATATTTAGCAAAATTTCAAAAATGAAATTCTTCATGAGTTTTGATTTTCTAGGTTATTCATTGAGGTTTCCTACAACCTCTACTAGATCCTCCAAGCCTAGATGAGCTATAGGATTTTCATCTTTAAGAATAAGTTTAGCTCTTAGCTTCCTAGTTACCTTATGCAATTTCTTGTTTTCATCAAGCAACTTTTTGTTCTTCTTCTCCAATTTAACATGCATTTTAGCCAGTTTTTGAAAGCAATCTCTTACCTTTGTTGATGTCGTTATGATAGTTTCATTTTGTGATTTCACCACCCTGTCTAGAAGCTTCAATTCCATGAATTCTTCCTTAAGCCTTTTGATCTTGTTTGATGTTGATTTACTATACTTTCTTGTTGATGCTTCAGGGACGTCAGGATCAGGAGCTTCATGTGTTTCTTCAGGAGATTGAAGATGAGGAACTTCAAACTCAGAAATTTGGGTTCCAGGTGTTGTTTCTTCTAAAACAGGTTTCTCAGATATCTCTTTTCCTACAGGCTCTACCTCCTCCTCTGAATCTGTATAAGGCAGATTCAAGACATTTTTGTAAGGGGTACTAGTTTTCTCCTCTGTAGCTTGGCTAAAAACGAGCTTCTTTTTAGCTCTCTTGGTCTTAGAAGAAGAGGTTGGCTCCTCTACAATTACGGGGGAAATGGCTCTTCATTTCCTCTTGCTGCTCCTGAGTGTTGAAGATTTCTCTGATGAAGTCTTCTTCTTGTCTTGGGGCTGGGGTTCTGGTTCAAATTCTCCCCAGAAGAGAAGATGCTCCCAATTCTTATCTCTCCTTTGCAATTCTTCAAGCACTATGAGTTTGATGAGGCTATGATGGAAAATCCTACCCTGCACCTTACTAGGCTTGGCCCGAACTTGATGTGCCATTTTTTTCAAACTTCTATGGAGGTAGAAGGGTAGATTCAAAGGACACCTCCCTGTGAAATGGTTCATGAGCTTGAAATGATAGAGCTTCACTCTACCATATCTACTCTCACATGTAATATATAGCTAGATTGCTTTGGTTAAGTGTTGCCCTTTTCCTCCAAGTAGGATCTAGGGCTATATTTCTTCCAAATAATACACTTGTGCTCATGCTTGAGATAAGACTTGAACTCAATGTCTTTAGTAATAGTTGTTTTAAACCATATTTCACCAGTCCTAGGTATTTTTGTTGTTGCTGCAACAATGGCCTCATCAACCTATATTTCAACTGTTCCTACTTTGGATTTGGCTCCATAAAAAGTTAAGGAAAATGCCTCAGCCACTCCTTGGTGAAAACCTTGAAGTTTTTCACAATATCTGTAACAACCAACATCTCTGAACATCTGACAAATCTCAGGGTGAGATTTCAAATATGTTATGTCAATGAGCTCTTTACTGTGTACACTTCCTCCAGAATCCATTTGCAACAAACTGTCAATACCTGCAAACACTAAAAACGAGTTTTGAAAGGAAAAACAGTGTTGATGGAGGGAATAATGGAAATCAGATGGAGAGGAAAAAGTGGGACATGCGAGTGGTTTGGATAGATGGCCAGATCAATTAAGACAGAACATTGTGTGTTTAGCTGGTGAAATAGATAATGGCAGATGACTTTTGATGATGACAGGGTTCCGAAATGACAACAAGGGTTTCGAAATTGACCTCTGAGGGTTTCTTAATTTTTAGCAAATCATGGATGTCAACTAATATAGATCACACAAATCATGTTAAGAGATGTTTAAAAATATTTTAGGCAGCATTTGAAACCATCATGATGTGTGTACTTTAATCTCGGAGAGTCTGGATGGACGTGCTAACCATTAGTGAAACTCTTACTTTCGGTAGCTTATAGGACCCCACGGTTTCCCTTTTAGTTGTCGAAACTGAGACCTTGCGATAGCTTAGAACACAATAAAAACAAACCCTTAGCTACCGAAAGATAATCTTTAACATTTTTACACTCAAAGTACAGACCATTTATTTCTTGACAAGACCAGACTATGATTCATCTTTAAGGCTCTAAAACCTTAAAAAAATTAAGATCTACCATCTAATGACTAGCCTATCACATAATTACAAGGTAAAGTATGAAAATTATTTGGGGAGTTAATAGGTTGAAACAATGCAATAAGGTTTGAAGGACCTATCCATGCAAGAATAAAGTATATCCACCTAGGAAGTGGTAAGGGAAGGGATATTAACTTTGAACCCATTGGAAGCACATCAACATTGCGAAGTCACTACGATAGGAGAAACTAAGAATAAGAATGGAAAGAGGAATCTAGAAACAATTAGAGAGACTCAGATCACAGGAAAGAAGGAAAGGACGCTTAGTAAGAAGAAAGATAGGTTGGAAAAGCTACAAGGAGTTACAGAGAAGACTTTGTAAGAGGTAGGTTTGCAGGCTCTGAACCTTGTCGGAACAACAGGACCGCACAGAATGCGACTTTGCCTCGACGAAGATATATGACTGTTGAAGGCGCCCCGACCATTAGAACGACGCTACATAACGACTAGGAAACACATTTATGGGTGAATAGACCACATTTGGGATGTTGAGACCGCACCATAATGGACATATTTAAGTTAATGGAAGTAGTCCTTCCCATTAGACGAATCCATTACAATGTTCTCTTATTCAACATGTCTAACGCTGCGTCGGGACCACTTTTTCACCATCTGTGATTAACGTTGCTAACCAAGAACTGATTGTGTGTCGATCTGTGATTTAATAACCTAGACATCGCCATCCTCTTGTTTACCCCATCTATCCGTTTTCCTACCCCGACTTATCCATTTAAAAGTGAGAATGTCGAGAGAATAGAATGAGTTAGAGAAGTTTGTCGAAGAGGTCCTTAAGAAGTTTATGGCTGGCAGAGATATGTCTGAAGGTGTTCAGGCATCGTCGACTAGGGGATTGTAGGCTTCCCCTTTGACTACACGATGTTAGGGATGTACTAACCCCACGACTGAGAAGCAAAGTAAGCATTGCGACGATCTGGATAATGAGAAGCAGATCCCATCAATCTTACCTGATTATATCCCGCCTTTGGCTGGCATAGTTAACCGCGACAACATCCCACAGGACTACAAGTATACTTTGATCAATGCGTACATCTCGAAGGAGATACATGTAGTTGGAAGACAGTTGGGACAGATCCCATCCCTAAAGAACAATGATTTCAATATCGGTGACAAAAAGAACTATGCCATGCTCGCACCTCATAGATACCTGATGAAGACAACTAGGAAGAAGCCTCACATAGTCTCCCAAACTTGGATTAAGGAGCTGGCGTAGTCCACGCTACTTAAGGTAATGAGGATTCCTCATTTTGGCCAACATTAGGAGGTTAATGCTTGAGTTAAAGTCCTCTTGTCATGCTATCATGGTGGATACATGTGGCTCGACAAGAAGATTACTATGGATTTGTTGATGGGCGAAATTGATTGTCCGTCAACTGGAAGAGTGGAAACGGTCCAGGGTTGTCTAATAACCCAAGCCATTTGGGATGAACCACCCTAATGGTTTTAGCGGCTCCGTTAGCTGATCTAAGGTCCTAAGAAAACAAAAAAAAGAAAACTAATCTACGATAACTAATCTAACTAAAAATAACAATTAAAACAAACTAAACTAAAATTAACTATTCTATATATACAATCTACTGACTAATACTATACTAACTCTAACTAATTAACTATCTAACTACTAACAGAAATAAATCATATTCACAAAATGTACAATATCTACAATTTATAGATTTGAATAAAACCTGAAAAACTCATTTATATTCTGCCCTAAGACAGAGAAAGATATTTTTGTTGATTTTATGATTTTATGAATAGAAATAGAACAAAAACTAACTAAACTAAACAACTAATATACTAACTACAACTACAAATCTAAACTATATATAAATATAACTAAACTACTTAAATCATACTAACAAATAAACTATTAAATAAATGACAAACTAACCTGGAGAAATGCTCTAGATTTGTCCTGTATGCAATGATTGTCTTAGCTGATCGGAGGGAGGAAACCCTCTCCAAATTATCCAGGCGCTCCTTGTAAACAGAAAGATGCAATGCTCTTTAATATAATTATAGGACAAACAAAACATAAAAATTACAACAATCATATGATTTATAAATCTTCACGGTTAGATAAACCTGTATGCAAAGACTTATACAAAATAATTCAATTGATGAAGAAGAGAAATCTGTCATTCATTAACTGAATAAAGTAATTGCTGTATTTTTTATGTATTGAAAAGAAAATCAGATATGGATGAGACATTAACTAATTCATATCATTCTGCAATAGACTATGATAGCTAAAGTAGTCTATAATCAACTGCAAAGCGACATGCATAAACTTGAAACAAAAGATTGATATTATGAAAGCGAAAGCTGTAGCAAAACATCAACTCCTGTCTCAGTTTGTATTAGAAATCCATAGCCTGGTTCTCCCACAAGTGAGGATCATCCTTATTACACAAAATAATAAGTATTTAAAGACCTTCCACAGGGTAAAACATCCTTGTGGAAGTTATCAAAATTGTTTACATAAAATCTAGGAAGATATCCCAAGTCTGACTAAACTAGGAACCTAAAACAAAACTAAATCACACAAATATCTCCTAGACTGTCTAGTATGTCCAATGCAATTCGGATGTACCTGAAAAGGGTTAAAAATGGACAAGTTAGAAGGGTATTTTATTACTAAAATGATAAAAAAATTAATTCTATAGACTAGCTACAGAATCTTTCGATTCTGTAGTTGGTCTAAATAAGACACATAATCAATTCAAAATCTTTTAAAGAATCAAATTCAATTAACATCCAATAGCTATTTGAAAACGAAACATTGAAATTGAAAATGTTATACCATTTTGAAATCAAACAAGACCAAGATCAATCAAATGATTACAGAGATAAGTGTACTCTGTTTCGTTTGTTACCAAAAGTCGGGTGAACAGAATCATAATCAAACAGTTATGAAATCGTTTCATATCAAACTGAAATCAATTAAAACAAATCAAAAGCAATTGTTATGTTGCCTTATCAACAGGAGATACGATTGAATCCAAACAAGATCATTTTCAAATCATTATAATTGTATTGACATAACAAACGATTCATGCCATGAGCGAATTAAACCAAAACTGGCGCGTAAATTACCACAAATGAAATCGTAATGAGATCACTCAATTGATAACAGGATCTGTAGGATTAGTACAATCGTTTGTTATTGCTATTTGGGACAAACAAAATCGATTGACCTCAATCGACATCGTTTCTTTCAAACGAATTATAACCGGATTTGATAGAGATAATATATATCGACCAATTCGTTTTGCAAATTTAAAATCAAACAGAGCAGCATTTATGATACGAATCCAACTCATGAAAATGATCGAACTAACTGAAGATACACAACAATCCAATCAAGTGAATTGAACAACTGGATTTTAACATAGTCATTGCGAATCAAAACCATTCCATGATTCGGGTGTGAATATTATTTGCACAGGCTTAAATGAGAGTATTGTTTCCATAAAAACAGAGTCGTTCTTTCCAAATCGAAATCGAACAGAGTTGTATTCCCGATTTAGAAAATTATATGACATAGCATATTAAAAGATCGTAACAACCAAACTCATGAAATCATTCGACAATCACAGCATACAAACTAACCATAATGAAATCAAATCAAAACATGATCGCATTCTAAATCTAGCATGAAAAACTTCCTGTTCAAATTGGATACAAACAAATCCAATCTAAAGCAAACCATCAATTTTGTTAACTTAATCAGATAAACGATCAAATCAAATCCAATCGAAAACCAATCAAATCCGATAAAAATCTATCAATGGCTAAACTGGGAATGAGCAAATCATGTTTCAAAATCAAAATTTCATTTATTTTCAGCAAAGCGAAAACAATGTAAAGGATGAACACATTATGACAGATCCATTTTGAAGGATAGACAAAACTATTCGAAAACCAAACTCAAATATATTAATCCGAGGAATTCACAAAACACGAATGATATCGAAATTCATACCTATATGACGAGCAGACGACTTGATCATGACAATTTGGAGTTGACAAAGGCTGTGGCCGATTCAACATTCTTAAAAACAATGGAACCAGTAGTCCTTTGCTTCCTATCAGTCGCTTGAAGTTTGTCTCTTTGGCTGGTCAAGACTGCAACTTGATTTTCCAGCGATTGGATTTTCGATTGAAGTAGTGGAACGTCTATATAGTATCGTTTATACCATAAATCACATTGGTCACAGGACGACTGTGTTGGCTTCGAAAAAGCAGGTGAGGGTTTGGTTACATTTCTGAGGGTTTCGTTAGGTAGTTTGATCCCAGGGTAGCTAGGATTATTCTTTAGGCAAGGGGGAAGATTCAAAACGAAATCATAAGGTGGCTCGGAGCATAGACCCTATGAGTAAGGGTACTCACTGGCTAGGAAGCGTTCTATGTCAGAGTCTGAATCCTCACTAAGGACTATGGGCTTCTGCTTAGCAGTGGGTTTAGGTTTATTCCTAGCCATCCTCGAAATCAGCCGAGCGTTCTTTTTACCCTTGCTATCAACAGTAGGGTTCACCTTGGCCTTTTTGCTCACAGGATTTTTAATAGCCTCGACTTTCTCAGTTATAGCTTCGGGTAAGTCAACATCAGGGTCGGCCAAGGGTTTAGGAGAAGGAAGTAGGACATGGAAGGGTACGAGTGGCTCGACCTTTGCTTCATTGATCACAGGCTTGTCAATCTGGACATGGTCTGTATCATCAAAACCATTTCGAGCGATAAAATCTCACCAACTATCACCGTGGAGACTTAAGTAATGAACAATGATAAGTCTAATTAGTCCATGGTGGAACATGCTACTGTCAGCCTTCTCCCTTTTAAACCTTTTCGACATTTTATATAGGCTACGCTGGAAGTAGAAAGGCATATTCAATGGATACCCTATAAAATTCATTAACAAATGCAGGTGGTAGTGCAAGATACCAGATATATAAAATATGCAGAACAGAAACAAAATGCTAGAAATGACAGAATAACAGTAAAATATCTAGCATAATCTTCACAATACACAGAAATGATATACGAAATAGCAACAGAAATAGCACTTTGAATCAGATAGCAAT
>ML797446.1:304485-321664 GCA_009831015.1 Picea engelmannii
AGATCCTTCTAGAAGCGGAAGCTTCTATTAGGTCTTCTTACATCCGCCTTATTCTATTTTATTGAAAGGTCTTATTAATATTGACCTTTATTACATCCGAATACATTGATCTACCTATGTGCGGGTTAGGACCTTAACAGGTAGAGAAAAACGAGTCCATATCGACCCTCACAGGTCACAAATTGTTTAACTACTATCAAAAGGTCATGCCATCGTGGTTTAAGCATGGATATGGGCATACCTCTGTCACAAGATGTGACCTTTCGCGAGACGAACAGAAGTGGCCATGGAACCTCTTCCACTTTCGAATTTTTGAACCAACGCTGGCCCGTGGCAGGTAACCCTGTAGCAGAACTAATAAATTCCTCATTGATTTCCAACTGAATGTCGCCCACCTTGGCTCTACAACCATCAAAAGTCAGGGCGAACTACTGTGCCACAGCTAGATTAAAACCCTCAAACCTCTGCACGAAGGTGAGCCAACCGTTATCCTCCAAGTCTTTTCGGGCATTGTTGAACAATAGCAAGGCTTGGCTACCGTTCGACTCGATTCTCACCACCGGTGCCATGGAGCCGAGCACACGGTGAACGAGCCAGGGTTTGGGTCATTGCATACATAGGAGCAGAGTGCACGAAAGGTTACCCAAGCTAACAGAGGTGAAACATGGATAAGGGATAGGCATAAATGACATTGTGTGAAGGTGGTGGAGCTTAATTCTGCCATGCATAATAGTTATTGCCAAGGTACAACCGCCGACGCTTATAGCTGTTCTACCCATTATAGTATAGTTCAACAATTATGTCACTTGCCTGACCAATGAAATCAATGGTAAGTGTATAATCCAACGTGCGTAATAGAATGTTATACCATAGTTTGAAACCAAACTTACAAATCGAAACCAATACCAATGTTTTGACCATGTGACATGCGATGTATCAATTCATTTCAAGAGTTTAAGCGAGGTACCAATGTGTTTTGAAACTAGGTGTTATATCAAATGGAATATATCAAGGGTTTAACCATAACACCTATATATCATTATGAAACCAATGTGCGAAGTAAATCAAATAACATGTAAATCCAACTGCCAATGCATTGCAATTTAATGAAACGAAAATACATAATCAGTCAAAGAATGTCCAATGAGTGCAGATCCAAAGGTCTTGCCAACTGCATGATGATAAGTGAAAAGAAAACGCAATGGGCATATAAACAAGAAGGATAATGACAATTCAATAATGATTCTAATGCGACTTCGAAAGACCAAGTTTTCATGTTCACAGTCATGAAAAACAAAAACAAAGGTAAATGTGCAAATGTCGCAAAAAATGAAAGTGTCATTTATTTAAAAATTGCGACGAAAATTGATGTTTGCAAAACATTGATGTAGGCAGCTTATAAGACAGTGGAAAAATGTGAATTGGCCGCCAACAGGATTCGACACTGATCCGTCGAATCATAGGATTGAGCAAGTAGGGATCCAACCCTGGCACAACACATTAAGGAGGCATACGATGAATTTGAGAAGGGAAAGCGAAGATACAAGGTAGCCTCTATCCAAGATGGCGCAGTTCACCTCGCTTGCCAACTGATAGCTAGCAAGCTCGTTAGAAAGAACCACCCCACACAGGTCACTGAGTTCGTGGTGGACCTCACAGGAAAATGCGTGGAGGGGATGCAGATGAATTGGGTTAGCTACCTCATCAACGAGCTTGATAAGGAATTCCATGAAGCACGGGATCAAGGATACGAGTTCCACTTCAGTTGGCTACTTGTGTTGATTGAATTTGTTGCTTGGAAAATGCCAAAAGGAGATACCTTCCAGAGATTGAAACTTTGGAGCCGTTAGCCGCGAAGTTCTCAACCTTATGGCATACGAATGACATGTCGAATAAATGGCAGTCAAACACAGTGTTCCATGCCTACTATCAACAAATGAAGGTTTCCATAGAGTCATTCCCATTCATGACACCACACACATAGCACCAGTATAGACCACTAGCTATGTTCCGTGCAGATCCAAATTTTATTTATATCACTACGCACAGGGATGAGAGCAAGGAATAATTACAACCCTATTAAAAGATGAACAATGAAGACATGGAGCAGATCACCAAGGAGTGGCTGGAGGAGTTTTGTGTACCGGTTGATGATGTCAAACTCTCTGACCCCAACATCATAGGAAGCCCCTTGGTCACCTAGTTTGAACATGCAGGACATTCAAGTGCGAAGAAGAAAAAGAAAAAGGAGGAAGTTTAGAACATAAAGACTGATGAAGAGGACAACGCCTCAGAGGAAAATGGACCTAGCTCACCCGTAGGAGGAGGAGGAGACAAAGTAAATCAAGAAGTAGGAGAGGAAGAAGGAGAAAAGAAAGGAGAGGGCGAAGATACACCTTCGAAGGATCCCCCTATTGAGACATAAGCACTGAAGAAGATGAATGTTTCTCTGTAGAAACCTCAACAACAAAGAAGACCCGTGCCAATAAGCCCCAGCTAGAGGCTACGCTCACCGAGGATGATATTAGTCTAGTCTACAAAGCGATGGAGGATGCGTCCTAGGATATCTTACAGAGATACGAAGCGAAGAAGGACGAGCTATATGGTAGAATAGAAAAGGAATTGAGCGAAGTACAGGAAGCTATCCGCTCATTCTGCACAATCCTTTTTGCGTATTCCTCATCAGAGACTGCAGAGTTGGGGGATGAGCCATGATGCCAGCCCAACTTTGACGACTTGCAGATGCAACAGAGGCTCTGCTTCAATGAGTCCAAGAAGAGAAGGAGAAGACTATAAAAGATCTAAATAAAGAGAAAGAGGAATTATTAGAGCATGTATGAGTTGCACGGTACTATGTAACCGCGTATGAAAATGAGAAAGATGAGTTCTGGGCGATGCTCGAGGAAGACAAGGCAAAGATACAAAGGGAAAAGGACCAGCTGCTCACAGAGCAGACTGCAGTTAAAGAAGTTGTTAGCAGAGAACTTTTCTATGTGCCAGGCTTGGCACAAGAGGAACATGAGGCAGTAGAATTTCAAGTAACAAAGCCTATTGAGGACATCCAACAACTTCAAGCAAGGGTAGCAAAGTTGGAGATCCAAGCAGTACCAAGCACTCTGTAGGAAGTGTTCGACCAGAGGAAGGAAGCCTCTAAGAGTGCAACCGAAAGGATCAGAGCCCTCACCTCATAATGTAAACAACTGAGTGACATAAGCGTGTAGACTTACGAATGCCTCACAGAAGGTCCAGATCTTAGGAAGTTAGAAGCATAGCTACAGGAGGCACACCAATAGGCACTGACAGTTCAAGCGCAGATGAAGTCACTCATGACAGTCGAGAGAATGAAGAGATCACAAGAACAATGCACGGCCCAACAACAAATTACTACCATCCAGGGTAGAGTAATGGAAGTCACACAGAGACTACAATCGGTGTAGGAGGAGGCCTGCACGGTGTTTGAAGAGATTGAAGGACAAGGTTCGCACGTAGACCAAGTGGTTGCGATAGTGGAAAAATGCTTGGAAGGGCCTATTACAATGTATATGATCCAGGAGTTTGTTGATTAGGAGGCTCAGGCGAAGCAGCAAGTCAAGGAATCTTGAGCTAAGCTCGAGGCCTTCGAAGTAGTGTTGCCCAGATCTGAGTGACTCAGGACGAGTCACAAGTGAGTGTTTAGGGCTTGTTGGCCATCGACCAAGTTTTGAGGAAATCTTGGTAAGGTTTGACCACTTTTTAGACTTCGACGTAGTGATCAAAGATGGAGCGCCTAGGCAGAGCTGAGATCACGAATATCACTTGTTTTGTGGGCTTTATGGACCCAACATGGGGTTTTTAGGGTTTTGTAACGGGTTATGGGATGTCGGCCCATGGGTTTGCCCATGATTAGGCCTTTTTGTAAATGTAAAAGTATAAATAAGATTGTAAGGATGAGTAGTAAAAAGTGGTATAAGGGGATGTAATTGGCTAAGTGCAAAAGAAAAGTAGTCCTAATTTGCTTTGTGCAACAGGACATGTATGTAAGGCTCTGTGCATGATAGAGGAGTTGGCTTTGTTCCTTGACTTGATTTTGGAAAGGTGGATTTGGTGCTTAGTGCATAGATCACCTATCCGGTGTGAAGCTGGGCTCTGTGGCTTAGTGCACAGGAGCATAAGAATGTAAGATATTGAAGCCTAATAAATAAGAAGAGGCAGCTGGTGGATGTAGCCCCACATTGGGGTGAACCACGTATATCATGTGTTGATGGTTTTCTTTGTGCTATGATGTTTATGCTATGAATATTCTTAGTGCATTAGTTGTTATATGTGATAGATAGATCTATGGATTCTTAGTGCTTATTTATGTTGAATTTGCTAGATATAACTGATGATGCTAAGTACGATGTGCATTTTTTCATTGTTACTGCGTCGATCTAGCCTTACGGTTTGTTCTGTAATGTAGATGAGGTTTATAAGATAATGCATGTTATCTCTAAGTACTTTGCGAAGTGTTATAATCACATATCTGTGTCCCAACTTGGTTACAGACACTTACGTCCTGTAACCCCCCTGCCTCTACCTCGGGTGAGACTTCTCCTACTTCGCAAGTGTTGATGAAAGGGGTGTTAGTTAGGGTTTTGTTGGTGCATTGTTGAAGCGTTGAACCCCAGGTCTTCCCCTATGCCAAAAATACATAAAATCACATGATAGAGGCATGGGATTCCATTATCCATGGTTGCTAATTATGGTTGTGTTCACAGTTTGGGAAGAGCTAGAGGATGCAAAGTTGTTGGGACTTATAGGTAAGCCATGCTTAACAACTAAGTATAAGAACTTATTGTACACAACTAACAAAATAAGACATATCGAAACTAATGCAGAGTTCTTCCTATAGAGAGAAAGGATTTGCAAATGAATCAAAGACACACTATGAATTTCATTATAACTGGTAGAGGCATACACCTTGATTGCGTAGTTTAGATTAGACCGACATGATATCTATGTGCAGGAAAAGAAGGACCAGAGAGAATAATGGGTCCAGAAAAAATACAAGATCACGGAAGAAGATATCCACCTTATCATGAAGATTTTGGATCCATAGTGGAATATTCCAACGAGTGGGACAAAGGTAAAGCACCCTAATAACAATGCAAGAGAACAAGGTGATGACCAAGGTGATGGAAAGGGCAATGAATAGGGTAGAGACGTAGAACATACATAGGAATAAGTTGGAGAGAAGAGGAAAGACAAGGGAAAGGGGCCAACCCCCTTACGCGCAAGAAGAAGAAATATCACAAAGAGCCAACCATTTATACTATGATAGATGATGACATCGACATAATCAACTATCAAGTAAGGATGCCATAGAAGAAGCAATTGAGAAAGCATTGTGCGAATAAGAAGAAATGAACCAACATGTGCAACAACAATTAACAACATTGCAATAGCTCTTGGAAGAAGCAAGGGTAATACTAGAGTCCAGATCTAGCAAAGAACCATCAATAAACCTAACTAGGGAGGAAGAGGCCACAACCTCTTACTTTTCACAGATGGAAACAGGGTGCAGAGTGTTGAATATCTCACGAGATGTGATTGAGTTCCCAACACTTAATATGCAGGAGGAGGTACAATGAATAAGTCACCTTGAATTACTCATTTCATAGATTCCCACAATAGTACTATAAGGATTTCACATCGGTATTGCACAATAGATACGGTTATGTGTAGAGTCAACATCAAGCGAATTGGCGAAGGTAGTGGAGAAGAAGACAAAGCTTCAACATGAGTATACAACTACTTTGCAAGAGAGGATAATGACTTAGGAAAAGGCTGACAAGATATTGAAGGAGAAAAGAAAGGTCAAGGAAAAGGCCAAAAGAATATTGAAGGAGAAGGATGAGGTTGAGCAACAGGCATAGTGAATACATCATGCCATCAAAAAAATCTATAAGGATATTCCATAAATTCCAATGGGGGTAGAAGCTACACTTGAAGAACAAGTCTAAAACACTAGGGAAGTCATTAAAGGCTTCCACACCAGGATCAAAGACTTGGAATGGTGCACCATGCCAAGAATACCACCATAGGAAAAGGAAGAAAGAGAAATAACCGCTATGACCACATTAGAAAGAATTAAGAGACTAGTGGAGGAATGCACGAAACTATGTGAGGAAAGCACATAGATTTGGACAAATCTGATGGAGGATCCAAAGATGAAGGATGTGGAAACTAGATTAAGGGATGCGTAGGAAAAATCATAGAAGGCCTCAAAGAACATAAGTATGCTTCCACTAGTGGAGCACATGATGGCCATACTAGAACAAAGGATGTCATACAATGAAATAGAAAAGATAAGGGACCAAAAAAATATTCTACAAAAGAAATTAGTATTGCTATAGGAAGAAGTACTAAGGGTAATAGGGGAATTGGCAATCACGTAGGGAAAGGTAAAGCAGGAAACTCACGATAGTGAGGATAAACTCATGACCCTAACTACGTAGGTCATAGAGGAGATTTTGGAACAAGAAGCATAAGTCAAGAAAGAAGTCACGACAACAAAGGAAACCTCCCAAAAATTCATGGAATCATGGAGGGGTGTGACACAATAGGCTTAAGTGTCTTGGGATGAGTCACAGGTGAGTGTTGGGGGCCTATCAGACAGGTAGTTCCAAGAAATAAGAATGAGGGCACACACAAAATTAGATAGATGCACAAAAGAAGGAAGGACAACAATCGAGAATGTAAAGGAAACATGAAGGCGTAAAGATAGGAAAAAATGCCTGAAAAATGATTTTTCATGAGTTGTAATCATGGGTTGTCAGAGGGTTTTGAGCCCTAAATTCTATGTATAAATATGTAATGGGTTGGGTAGAATGGGCTTCCGAAGTTATGCTCAAATCGGGCCGAAGGCCGAAATTTGTTGCTATTGAAAGAATAGACTGAGAATGAGAGATAGATTCTATGTATGCATGTTTAGGGAGAGTTTTCTATAAAGAGGCTTGCATTGTAGAGTGACTAGGCAAGATGGGGAAATACATCAAGATGCATCTATTGTAAGCGCACTGTGCAAGATTGAGATGATTCACAAAGAATAATAAAGAATCCATTCATTGTGGATGTAGCCCAAAGTTTGGGTGAACCATGTTAAATTCCGTGTTTGAATTTCTTTTCATGCAACTATTCATGAATGTTCTATTTATGCATAACTAGATCCAGATATGTGTAGTAGATGATTGATGCACATCAAAGATGAATGTTAAAATAAATAGTTTATGTTGCAATCTGTGTCATAATGATGCTGCATAATTGAAGTTTACTAATTAATAAAGGGAAAAAGTGACAAATAATACGATGCACATGACATATACGTAAGAATGAACATGATGATAGCCTCCCATCCCCTCATCCTTGCATAAAATTGGTTCTTGCAGCCCCAATAGATGCCTCGGGTGAGACTTCACTTGCATGTAGGTGACGATGAAAGGGTTAGTGCTGATAGGGTTTGTTGGTAGAACAAACTGAACCTAGGGTCTTACAACCACGTGCCAACTGATAGGAAAAATTATACCAACCTTTTTTAGTTTCTCCAATTCTATCTTCAACAGAGGTTTTATCTTGGGATTTATCATTCTCAATTTTTATTGAAAGGTTTTGATCCCTCTTTGAGTGGTATGACATGATGAAATATGGACTTGTCATATTATTTTAAATTATCATAAATCCAAGCAAAAATGTCCTGGAATTCTTTGAACAATTAAGTATATTGATCAATTTCTTCAATGTTGCAACTAGTACCAATATTTATGTACTTTGGAGAATCAGGAGTACCAATGTTGATCTTCTATGTCTCTTGAACCTTCCTAACAAATGGTTCTTCTTTTGGATCTAGAATATTTGTTTGGTCATCTCTTGTAAAATGATATTCCAAACTGACATAGTTCTTGGGAGTGAGTACGATATTTTGATGACAAATTTCTTTCCAAGGATCTTGTATTTCTTCTGAATAATTATATGGCATCGAGTCGTTATCATTTATTTGTGCATTTAAATCATATGCAGAGGCTATCTCCATGAATTTGAATGTATGAATATGTTAATTGTTTGAAGCATGTTTTATTGGTATGTATACACATGTTAGAGCTTATGAATTCTTAATTCATCAGGACACTATTCTATTTCCATAAGCTACAAGATTCAATCTCAGCAGTGCTCTGTATGTTTATCTTGTTTCTATTCCAATTCAACACTTCATTCTCATTTAAAATATTAATTGTCTGAAACACTCATAGAAATATGCCTCTGATAGTTGAGAGAATTTGGCATCTAATATGAGACTATTTAAGGTCCTATAATTTCAAAAAATAAAGAGAGAGAGAGGGAAAATGATGCAGGAGCATCGCTTCACCCAACAATGCGCCAACCAGCCAACACATCAACCATGCATTCAATGGAGGAGAGAGAGGCATCAACCCTCATTTCAAAATTTGAATTTTTATTTAAATGTTTGTAAGGCTGCATATCTAGATCCAATTTGGACTAGACAACCATTAAATGTAATTCATTGTAATTTAATGAGAGTAGGTAGCTTGGAGGGAAAGGCTCGATGAGCCCCTCTTTTGAAGAAAAAAAAGATCTTTTTATCTAGGCTTAATTAGTTTTTGAGAGATTATGTTAGAGAGGGATAAAAGAGAGAGATGAGACTTTGTTGTAGTCGGAGCTTGAACACATTGTACAAGCATTCCGAGATTAATAAAAAGAGCGTGTTTTCCTGCATGAGAATCTTTGTGTGTTTCCATGTGTTTTATGAATGTGTTTTATGTATTTTTATGTTGTAGATGTATGTTAGATTCCATCTGCAGGGATAGATAGAATTTATTTGTCTGTGAGTTTCTTTTATTTTAGTTTGGTTTCTTTGTGGCTTCATGCAAGGGGTTGCATGACAAAATACTGAGGATTCTGTGAGCCAGTGCAAGAGTGCACATCTGAGTTCTGTGGAATTCAGGCAAAGATGTGCCAGGAGGGCGCACCAGAGGAATCATGAACTCAAGGGAGAAGCCTCAAGGTTGCTGAACACCTTGGAGGTGAGACTGTGCATAGGAGGGAACATAGAAGAGAAAACATAATTAATGAGGATTTTGTGAAGCTCTGCCAGGTGGGCATTGAGCGTGTGCAAAGAGTGCACAAGAAGAACTCTATTTCGAGTTCAGAGACAAGGGAAGTGTCAAGGAGAAAGACACTCACAAAGTTGTTAAATACTCTGTTGGCTCATCAAGGTGTGCTTGAGAAAGAGGTTTCCAGGAGGGCATCAAATTCCCCTTCAAAGGGAGGGACAAGGGATGAGTCCCTTAGAGCTTTGAGCAAGTAAATCTTAGGAGAAATAGTGCCTTTGCGCACAAAGTTCCAACATAAAGGAGTAGAAGAGGCCAAGAAACTTCGAGGTCCAAGACACAGACAAAGCTAAGGAAGGATAGAACAATAGTGAGCGAGGATCCTGCAAGGAGTTGCAGATATCAAGAAACCTTTCGAGGTTTCAAAGTGAGAAAAGCTAAGAAAGGATAATGTTTCCAAAATGTAGGTGAGACCCAAAGTTGCAAGGGCTCGCAGGAGATAAATCAAAGGCCGAGACCTTCGAAACATTTGAAATCTTCCAAGTCAGGGAAGAAATACAAAGCTCAAGAGGAGGAGCACAACATCCGTAGGATCAATTGTAGGAAAGAAGATTTGGACCATTGAATCCACGTCTAGACACCGAGGAGAGATCGCAAGATGAGGAATAGATCTGGCACATGGACCAACAACCGTTGGATCCAGAGGAAGGTGCATGAGGGTTAAAAACTTTGATAGTGCATAGGGGGGTGGACTTTGTGAAGTCCCAAAATCATCATAGTCATTCATCAGAAGAGGACACATGATAGGGAGATCAACAGTTCACTGACTCAGAATTCAAGTGGTGGAGAGGCAAGAATTCCTTAGAAATCTCTGAGTTTGCAAAAAAGTATAATATCAAGAGGGGTAGAGACTTTGAAGAGTTCAAAGGAAGGATGAGGTTTGGAGTCACCTCATAGAAGTTAAGTTTAGAAGGAAAATATGTCGAGTTCTTTCGCTGGAAGTCATTGAAAGTTTGAACGAACGGTTGAAATTCTCGGAGGGAGAATCATCGATTTTCTGTGGATCGTTGGATCCAGTGAATCAACAGAGAAGTTAAGGCCGAGTGTATTTCAACACTCACAAGCTCAGGAGGAATAGTCACCATTAGATCTGAATCAATGAGAGCAGTTGATCTTGTGGTTTCAGATTTTGACATTTCAGGAGTCGGTGGTGTGGAAGAGTTACAACTTGAGGATTCACGATTTGCAAAATCCCAATGCTATCTAGACCAACGGATCATGGAGGAACTAGGACCATTGATCTGAAGCATCATGAATTTAGTCGTCGAGAAAAGAGGAAGAGTTACATCGCAACTTCATAAGTCACGAAATCCTGATGCGCTTAGGAGTGAGGCCCTAGGACTTGACTGAGGTCATATGGTTGAGACATAAAGGAGCAGTTGAGGACCCGTTAGCCCATTTAGGGGTTTCAGGGATTGAAGGAGTCATAGGGACTCACAACAGAAATCATAAATTCACAAAACCCGAATTACCTTTTCGGGTGAAGGTCATGGTTATATTGGCTGGTCACGTGGAGTGGAGGTTCGTGCATAGTGCTATTCGCACGAGATTAAATTCTAAAGAGGACCTGTGGATACATTTGCATGAATGTTCCAGCGGGAACTAAAGGAGCCACTTCAACTCAGGGGAATAAGAACGATCCTTGACCATGAGGTCAGTGGACCCTGCCGAGGTAGAGGTAGGGGGTCTATGTCAAGTGGTATCAGAGAAGAATTTCGTCTATATATTTCAAGTGAAGGAGATAGAGGAGAGATTGCACATAATTGATTTATGTAGGTAGAAGGTAGAGGAAGAAGATGGCTACTGAAGGCCATGAATGTGGTCCAAGAGAAGACTGCCAATAGAAAAGCAAGGTTGAGATAGATGAATATCTTAGCGAGATAAGAGCACAGATGGAGAAGCTTGCATTTAAGATGCAACAGGATGCAAAGGTGCATTGGGTGTATGAATGGCCCATGAAGGAGAAGGTGAAGTGGCCAGTCAAGAAATTTTTGGCCAGAGGACAATAAAGGCTGTTGAGAATGTGGCTGTGGTATGTTAAAATCCTCAGAGGCGAAGAGGAGATGGTTCATATTTGTGAGACAGAAGCTGGGATAAATCTCAGTGATGATGAGGAGAAGAGATCAGAGAAGGGTCTCAGAAATTGCGAGGTGAGCAGTGAAGAAAGTTCAGATTGCCAGGTGGGCAATGAGATGGGATCGTTGGAGGATCGCATAGACTACCAGATGGGTAGGAAAGAAATCCCATATTTCCAGGTGGGCAAGGGAGAGGAGATGGGACTGTTTGATAGTCTCATGAACTCAGAGGTGAGTTTGGATAAGCAAGGATAGATGATGGAGGAGGATCGGAAATACATTCTGATCATTAGAGGAATTGAGGTATTTGTGCCAGATAGCCTAGTTAAGGCCACAACACATGTTGCAGGTGCCATAATAGGAGAAGGACAACCAATAATGAATGTCATAAAGGAAGAATAGCATGCAGATAAGATGCTCACTCCATGGGAGAAGGAGTTAGAGATGCTGGAGGATTGGTTGAACCATCCAGAGCCAGTAGATGACTGCCATGAGCAGACAATCATGTAGATTTTGGGAGAAGAGAATTCAACAGAATTGATCAGAAATTTCAACCAGGAAGCTAGACAGGAGATGACTACAACACTGAAGCCTGTAGTAGGAGATGAATCAGAATTCCACTCCTGGGAGAAACTGGAAGAATCTGGAAATATGCCAGCAGGAGAAATGACCGAAGCTAGTATGTCAGAGGAAGTGACTGAGCAGAAAATCAGTCAAAAGGAGACTGTAGGATTGGAGTCTGCAGTAGAGTGGTGACTTAGTACCACAAGGGGAGATGAAAACAACAAGGGGGATCAAGTTTATCTACCCATTACAAAGAAGAAAGTGCAAGAGAGAAGAATTCCAGAGAGCTAACCATTGGAGGAGTTGGACGAGGTGATTGATAAGATAAGAAGGTTGATGTTGAGGTTAGCAATAGAAAATGCCAGCAAGGAGAAGCTGAACTAAAGAAGGAATCCTGCCATAGCAGCAGGGAAGAAGAAGTAACAACAACAACATAATAGTGGAGCAGATGGACAACTCCAAAGAACAGTTTGGGATCCAAGTGGATTTCAACAACAAAACTGGGAAGCTCATGAATTTTTTGCAATAGTGGAGTATGATGCAGGAGCATCGCTTCACCCAATAACGTGCCATCCAGCCAACACATCAAGAATGCATTCAAAGGAGGAGAGAGAGGCATCAACCCTCATTTCAAAATTTGAATTTTGATTTAAATGTTTGTAAGGTTGCATATCTAGATCTGATTTGGACTAGACAACCATTAAATGTAATTCATTGTCATTTAATGAGAGTAGGTAGATTGGAGGGAAAGGCTCAATGAGCCCCTCTTTTGAAGAAAAAAAAGATCTTTGTATATAGGATTAATTAGTTTTTGAGATATTATGTTAGAGAGGGAAAAAAGAGAGAGTCAAGACTCTGTTGTAGTCAGAGCTTGAACACATTGTATAGGCATTCTAAGATTAATAAAAATAACAGTTTTTCCTGCATGAGAATATTTTTGTGTTTCCATGTGTTTTATGAATGTGTTTTATGTGTTTTTATGTTGTAGATGTATGTTAGATTCCATCTGCAGGGATAGATAGAATTTATTTGTTTGTGAGTTTCTTTGATTTTAGTATGGGTTCTTTGTGGCTTCATGCAAGGGGTTTCATGACAGAATACTGAGGATTCTGTGAGCTAGTGCACGAGTGCACATCTGAGTTTTGTGGAATTCAGGCAAAGACATGCCGGGAGGGTGCACCAGAGGAATCATGAACTCAAGGGAGAAGCCTCAAGGTTGTTGAACACCTTGGAGGTGATACTATGTAAAGGAGGGCACATAGAAGAGAAAACATAATTACTGAGGATTCTGTGAAGCTCTTCCAGGTGGGCATTGAGCGTGTGCAAAGAGTGCACAAGAAGAACTCTATTTCGAGTTCAAAGACAAGGGAAGTGTCAAGGAGAAAGACACTCAAAGAGTTGTTAAATACTTTGTTGGCTCATCAAGGTGTGCTTGAGCAGGAGGTTTCCAGGAGGGCATCAAATTCCCCTTCGAAGAGAGGGACAAGGGCCGAGTCCCTTAGAGGTTTGAGCAAGTAAAGCTTAGGAGGAATAGTGCCTTTGCACACAAAGTTCCAATAGAAAGGAGTAGAAGAGGCTGAGACAGTTCGAGGTCCAAGCCACATAAAAAGCTCAGGAAGGATAACACAATAGTGATCGAGGATCCTACAAGAAGTTGCAGAGATCGAGAAACCCTTCGAGGTTTCAAAGTGAGCAAAGATCAGAAAGGATAGATTTTCTAGAACATAGGTGAGACCCAAAGTTGCAAGGGCTCGCAGGAGATAAACCGAAGGCAGAGACCTTCGAAACATTTGAAATCTTCCAATTCAGGGAAGAAATCCAAATCTCAGGAGGAGGAGCACAACAACCGTAGGATTAGTTGTAGGAAATAAGATATGGACCGTTGAATCCACATCTAGACACCCAGGAGAGAGCACAGGAGGAGGAACAGATCTGACCCATCGGATATGGCACGTGGACCAACAGTTGTTGGATATAGAGGAAGGTGCGTGAGGGTTAAACCTTTCGATAGTGCATAGGAGGGTGGACTTTGTGAAGTTCCAAAATCATCACAACCATCCATCAAAAGAGGACACGTGGCAGGGAGATCAACAGTTCGCTAACTCAGAATTCGGGAGGTGCAGAGGCAAGAATTTCTTAGAAATCTCTGAGCTTGCAGCAAACTATAAGCTCAGGAGGGGTAGAGACTTCAAAGAGTTCAAAGGAAGTTTGAGGTATGGAGTCACCTCACAAAAGTTAAGTTCAGAAGGAAAAGACACCGAGTTCTTTAGCTGGAAGTCATTGAAAGTTTGAACAGACGGTTGAAATTCTCGGAGGGAGAATCATCGATTTTCCATGGACCATTGGATCCAGTGGATCAACGGAGAAGTTAAGACTGAGTGTCTTTAAACAATCGCAATCTCAGGAGGAGTAGTCACCGTTAGATCTGAATCAATAGGAGTCGTTGATCTTGTGGTTTCAGATTTCGACATTTCAGGATTCGATGGTGTGGAAGAGTTACAACTCGAGGATTCGCGAGTTAAGAAATCCCAATGCCATCTAGACTGACGGATCATGGAGGAACCAGGACCGTTGATCTAAATAATCATGAATTCGATCATCGGGAAAAGAGGAAGATTTGCATCACAACTTCATAAGTCACGAAATCCCGACGCGCTTAGGTGTGAGGCCCCAGGACTTGACTGAGGCCATATGGTTGAGACATAAAGAAGGAGTTGAGGACCCATTAGCCCATTTCAGGGTTTCGGGGATCTAAGGAGTCAAAGAGACTCACAACATAAATCGCAAAGTTGTGAAACCTGAAATACCTTTTTGGGTGAAGGTCATGGTTACATTGGCTGATCACATGGAGTGGAGGTTCGCACCTAGTGTTGTTTGCACAGGCATAACTTCTAAAGAGTACCTGTGGATATATTTGCATGAAGGTTCCAGTGAGAACTAAAGGATCCACTTTGACTCAGGAGAATAAGAATGATCCTTGAACGTGAGGTCAGCGGACCCTGCCGAGGTAGAGGTAGGGGTTCTGCATTAGAAAAACTTCCCAAATATTACATAATTACCTTACTGCAAATATGGGTTTAAGATTCATTTCTATTCTTATCCCCTCGAGTGCCTCGACATTGTTCCAAAAACAACCTGTAACATCTCTAGGGATAACACATGATTAGGCTTAGATTTGGTAATGTACTTACCTAAAGTGTTCTCTATCCTTCAAAGAAGAGGTAAATGGGGTATAAAAACCCATATAGGTATGACATATGGGATATCCAAATCTAGATCAAAATGAAGGCTTTATCTATTGAGATACATACCTCTGGAGCCAAAAAATATAGCCCACTTTTGAAAATCAGGTCTTAGTCTTCTTTGTCTTCAAAGAGGAAGGCATACAATCCTCTTCCACAAAAAAATGGTTCAAATTACCTTTGATGAGAATATTTTAGTTTCTTTGCACCCAATTGTCCATTGAATGTGGGGAGGTAAAAACCCCTGCAAATTTCCAAATCAAACCCCATTCTACAAGAGATAAAGGTTTGGGTCTAGAATCTATAGTTGTGAGGTGGGGTTCTAGCAACTAATTGTGTTTCTTAAAAAACCTGGATGGGATTTATTTCACAGAGTATTTCCCCAAAGGGGAAGATAATGACAAAAATACATCCACATCAACATCAAAGTCAAGAAGAGGAAGAGAGCCTCTCCCTGACATTGTGAACAAGATGTAAGGCCCAAGGGGTGCAAGTAGGTTGCAATTAGGGTTTAGGAAGTAGAGCACTAGGAATTAGTATAACCTCATTGTCAATTTTTAGGCAACAATTTTATATGCTAACCAATTCCTGATTAGTTATACACTACCGTGATGGAAACCTTCTGGGAACTTCCCCTCATTACCAATATGGCTCCTAGGATAAACGATAAATTCTTGAGTGTGGTTTCCATGATCCAAAACCCTTTGTAATTGTACATATAGGCTTGTTATATGAATTGGTACCAAGTTTATATGTAATGTAAATTTAGGTTGGTGAGCCAAGGACACCTGGTTTTGGTGTTGCGTGCATAAGAGTAGTGCGCGGAAAAGTTTTAACAAAGACAGTGTGTGCACAATCTATGTGTTGCACACACCTAGGAAAGTGTGCACATTGCACTATGTTTCCTGCACTTGGGTTACTGAGCGAGAATGAATGAATATGTATTGAGGCCAAAGGGCCTATGTGACTATGAGGCCAGTGAGACTGGATGTAGATTGGACAATGCACCTATCCATGTAAATATAATCATGATTTTAATATAATTTGGCATTGTTGCGTGATGACTGACTCAGACGAAAAGAGATGGGGGGCCTAATCCACCGAAAAAGGGAAAATGGGGTGAGTTGTAATTCTTAGGGAATATTTTATAATATTTTTGGGAAAAATGCAATGTCAGATAAAGATTATTTTATCCTAAGTTCCCAAGGGTAGGGAATGGATCACCAAGTGGCTTAAATATGCTTTTGGAGGTGACAAGTGTCAATTGGAAGGCATGTAATATATATTGTTGGCCTTAGTGTATTTTGGGAATTATTATTATTATTTTTATTATTCATGTCACAAGATCTCGGGAGCAGAAGGGGGTCAGACTGTATGGAAGATATAATTATTACCTTATCTACCAGAGAAGATTGTAGTGAGTTGTGAGGTTGTATCCAAAGTTTCATTGTTGAAGAGTCTGGTGTCTAGACCATGAAAAATGTCTTTGGGTGAGAGATTGGCTATTGTGGAGTGGTTTTCAGACCCATGCACATACTCTCTAGGCGAGATCTTTACTAAGAGGTGTTCCCTCTTGTATTGAGCATTAGTTGCAGGGCTCAGAGACTTCTTGTCTAGCTTATTATTGGTAACCCTGGGAAGGGAAGTGGGGCAGTTGAAGGACTATTGAGAAGAGAAGGGGCACACTTCATTGGGTGTGATAGGTGTTGGATTGCTATATCAATGAAGCATTATTATCCAATAACTGCAGAGTAAATAAGCAATGAACAAATGAACAATCATACACATACACAGTACACCGGTGTTTTACGTGGAAACCCAAATCGGGAGAAAACCACGAAATGCTTTTTCTTATATGTCTTGAAGAATTACATTCATTGGAAGCACCAACTTCCTTTGTTTTCCAGCTGCAACTGGAAGGAGGTTCCAACCTCCTAGTTTCTCAGGCTACAACCTGAGGGAAGCTCCAACTCCCCAAATCTTTGGCTGCAACCAGAAGGAGGCTACAACCACCTATGTTCTCCGACTACAACCGGAAGGTGGCTACAACCACCTGTCCTTGCCCCGTCCTGCCACCCTGAAGTAGAAGTAGAATGATGGAACCACTGTCACACTATCACTGTGAGATATATCGCTGTAAACCTGTACCAATAAA